>OMKR01053602.1:0-10691 GCA_900302355.1 Cyttopsis rosea
GAAGTTGTTTATTCGGCCAAGTACATCTTCATATACAAGGAATTTGTTGACACATTGTACATAAATTAAAATGAAAGGCTAAAGCAGGGGCTAAATGTTAATCTGGCTGTGGGTGTAAATATAGCTATTTCTGTACAGAACACATTGATACATTACATTTATACTAAGTTTTTACATTGTCTACAGTCGAGTTATTGCAATGTTATTACAGTATTTTTTAAAGGGGGAAATTGAGCCACACTGCTGCCCTAAATACTGCCCTATTTAATATATAATGTATAAATAAATCTCTCTTCCCTCCAGTATCCAGCCCGTCACGATGCTCTGTTTAAGGCGAGGCATTTTGACCGCTCTGACCTGCAGCCCTTGGATACCAAGCAGCTGAACGCCCTCTGTATCTCGCTCAGCCAAGCCATACAAGGTGCGTACACACACATAAGAATACTGTGGGAAGGATGCTCATTCAGTCACGGAAATCTTTGAATACACATGAAAATGAAAACTTGCAAAAAAAAAAAGATAATTTTAACGCTGCGATCAGCAGTTTTTATTCACTTGTTGTCCCTCACCCGAGACCTGTCAATCTGGACAGACTTTCTTGGACAAGCATACGTATGTTAGCTGTAGCCTTAACGGTGAGCCAAACCGTTTTCAATATGGATTCGACAGTGGACAGTAGACATGATCTGTTATACTTTCAGCCACCATTGTGTAGTAACCGCTTAATGTAACTAGCACTAAGCGGAAAAAGTTGGTTTATTGAACCAACAAGTCAGTCAAATTGATGTCATTTCTTTTGAAATGGTGTAGTTGGGGGTATGTACATATGTTGTTTGTTTTTTTGCTTTGTCACTTGGTTAGCTTTAGCCACTTCTTTATTCCAGAATCTACGGACTCTACGATTTTGATACTTTTACAGAAAATAGGCCAGGACCAGGGTTTCGCTATACACCCAAAGTCCTTGTGATACAGTATAATATTGTAAAGTTTAGAGAAATATTAGATTTGGGACAACTATCAATTATATAATTATACATTTCTATATTCTTTCCATTCGGGAGCCTAAAAGTGGAATGAGATTAAGATGCTTGCATATCATGGCCGGTGTAAATGTACACTGATTTTGAATGGATGAGGACAGTAAAATACTAGTACAGCATAGTCTCGTGGCGGGAATTGAACTTGCTTCCGAACATTCCAAACACATTTCTTTGCCCCTGGGGGGCCCTGCAGATCTGAGCGCGGAGCTAGTGGGCCTCCTCCAAGCCCGGGACCAGCTGAGGACGGAGCAAGATGCCATGCTGCTCGAGGTGCAGGATCTGACGTCATTGTGACCGTGGGAGCCTGGACGTGAAATTTATTTTATTCCCCGCCCAGAAGGGCATTAATTCCATGAACTGACTTTACTGTTTGAAACCACAAGCCTTTTGTTATTGTCGTTTGTTTTTGTTGCATGTTTTGCATGGTTTTTGTAGGGTAAGGGACGGTATGCTGTGATTCATTGATAAAAATGTGGTAATCGAAACATGCATATTAAAAAGGGATTCTTAATTTCAAGCTGCTATTGAAATATCTTGTCAACCGTTGTCGTGTGTGATTCAATACATGCGACGGATATGAAATATGTTTCAAGCTCCAAGGAAAAAGTTGAGCTGCACAAAGCCATAGGTGTCAAAATGCGTCATGCCTGGGTGTCATGTAAGTTCAGCATATCGAGCAAATTACTACCAACGTGTCTTTAGTAAGGTTTTAAACAGCACTTTGAACAATGATAAATGGCTAGATATGTGTGTGTGTGTGAGGGAGGCACTGAGTGTGTCGCACACTGCATAGGAAAGGGGTGGAGGAAAGTTGGATGACATATCCAGAGCAGGGGGGTGTGAATTACCATAGAGACTATAGACATTGACTGGATGGTTCAACCCAAGCACCAACAAAAGTATCACGGTGAGATAGCGGAACTGAAGATCGCCCCCATGAGCCAAAACACAGATGTGGCAGGGACTTTTTCATCAGGAGTTTTTTTCATCTGATATTGGAGAGATTTTCTCCAAATGCTGCTCGATCCATTATCTTGGATTTGACCTTCCACTTGAGCCTGCTCTGATCATTTCAACCCATCGTTGTGTTCAAGTAAGTTTGTCGGTCGTTTTTTTAGTGGGAAGTGGGAAGTGGGAAGCCGATACAACAGAGGCCAGATGGATCAATACTTACCATTTCAACGGGTGAGCCATTTCTCTGTTGGCAGATTGCGGTGACACCGGTATTTATAGACGAGGGTCATTTTCTGCCCCGCTGAAATTCACAACGCCTCCTGGCAACTGCTTGAGTGTACCAAAAAGATTAATGATAAATGTGTAAAAAGGAATTGGAAGAGTGATTTATGTGGTGAAATGAAAACTTGCTAAAAAAAAAAGATCATTTTAACAGTGCGATCAGCAGTTTTTATTCACTTGTCCCTCACCCCAAGACCTGTCACTCTGGACGGACATACGTATGTTGTAGCCTTACCGGTGAGCCAAACCGTTTTCAATATGGATTTGACAGTGAACAGTAGACATGATCCGTTGTACTTTCAGCCACCGTTGTGTAGTAACCGCTTAATGTAGCTAGCAGTAAACATCATTAGACTAATAATGTTGCCCAGTCAGCGTCCATCAGAGCCTGGCCGCCATGGAAGGGGGGACTCCTCATTCTGTGCCCCCCACCCCCTGTTATTCTGTGAGATTTGTGAAGCCCTTCCAGACTGTACTGTGATTAAGGGCAATGATACAAACAAACTTGACCTGCAAATGACTTCCCCAAACATATCAAAGTTAGTCGTTTCCCAAAACCTGATCCAAGTGAACCAAATGGTATATCGATGATTAAACTGCCCACTGAACCAGAAACAATCAAAACGAATCTCAAATACTTTTCAGAACAGTTAACGAAGTTCTTTGTGTACTTTGATTTGGTAGGTTTACTATGACAGAAATGTAAAATAAATAAAAAAGAATAAATGTAACTTTAACTAAGAGGGAATAATATACACTGTCGTTCCCCCTTTAGGTACTGATTAATAAGTAATTTGTCCTATTGTCCCTTCAACTACAGTCTTTATTCTGCATGGTGTTGATGTTGATGGTTGGATTATGAAGCATATTTACGGACACTTCCTGTGAAGCGATGTTGATCGTTTACTGAACTCTCACATTGAACCACATTTACACACTGAGGTGGCAGTGAATGGTCGATTTGCAAACACTGCAAAAAAGTTGCCCTGCAAGTGCTGCGAGGGATTCCATATCCCTCGAAAACGAATTGACTTCAGGTTATGAGAGAGAGAAGAATTGAGAAAGAAAATGTGATATGGCATGTGATATTCCTTACAGAGTCAGAATATGTTGAAAATCACACTTGAATATATGGAATCATCACATGTTCTTCTATTCAGATATATTTAAAATATATTCATAAATCATGCTTTTTGGGGACAGTTAATTGTTAAACAATGGCTTAGAATGCACTGTGATAAAAATCTATAGTTAGGGTAATAATTAGTATATTGTGCAAAATATCACAAATATATTATTTCTATTTTTCTATGCGTGTGAAGATGATGTTTGCCTTTACATCAGTGTAACATGTAATGGCAGACTGAAAATGAGTAACAAGTAAGAATAGTGTCTAATTGACACAAATAATGAAAACATAGATGTATGTTTGTAAAACTATTTCCGTTGCATGGGACAGGTTCCGAAGCTGAGGTCCGTGGCCCCCTATGGGTCCTTGAAGAGATTACAGGGGGCCGCAGCAAAAATCTTTTTATTTTTTTATTATATTTTAAATATTCATCCTCATCCTCAATCATGATGGTGGGGTTTTTCTGTCATTAGATTTGCACATTTGGTAAGTACGGTTGAAGTTAAATGTTAAACCACATGTTTATTATAGACTGATAAAGTATGGGTACACATTTTTTTGGCTTGATGGGGTCCTCTGCCAGAGCTTATTCTACCAGGGAAAAAAGTTTGGGAAAACCAGGCATAAGAAACATAAAAAACATTTCATGAGTTGTTAATCAACAGGAGAGTATTAGTCTTATTTGGTATTATTTCTGTTAAGAGAAAGAAAAATGGCGAGTCAAATGTAATTTTAAAAGAAGGGCAAAGAGGAGTGAAGGGGATAAGAGCTTAGATGGCTGGATGGTTATGTGTGTGTGGGGGTGGGGGGGCATGGAGATAAAGGGATGTACAGAAGGATGCATGGAGAAATCCAAGGAAAGTGTGGTTACTCATTGCTGAGTTAATGGGGTGAGAAGGGACTGAATCAGCAGCGTGTGGTTATACACAGGAAGGCAAACAAGTGCCGAGGATCAGCAGTACAACCGGAGGGCAAACAAGCACAAGGGGGTTTGTCCGAGGGGCTAGATGTCATTAGGAAAACGAAATAAATTTAAGACGAGCGAGATCGTTGTGTGGCACTCTTACCAACTAATTTCTCATTTTTATTACAATACAAATACTGCATGTGAAGATGTGTAGGTGCATCTTGTTCAATCGATGTCTCTGTATCCCTCTCCAGGCTATATGACTCAAATTGTCCAAGAGGGTTTCGCATTGTTCTCTAACGAAGCCACAAGATCCGAATCAGATCAACGAGACAAAAAGATGAGAGAGAAGTGGGCGAGCTACACTGACCGGCGAGCTTCAAGCTCACTGACAGCAGTCAAAACTGCTGAACACATTACCATGGCACGTAGAAGCTTTCTTCCTGCCGGTGTAGACAACCTCACAGGCCTCTACGGTTTCATCAACTCCTCCACCTCCCATCCCCCCTTTGCCCCTCCAATCTCCTCCTGCAGCATAGACGAGTCTTACAAGTACATCTTCCTGCCCATCTGTTACTCCTTCACATTCATCTTCAGCATCTCACTCAACTCCATCGTCCTCTACCGCTCATTTCAGCGGAAGAAACGTTGGAACGCCTCTCTGATCTACATGGTCAACCTGGCCTCCACGGACTTCATGTACGGCCTGTCACTGCCCTTCCTGATCGCCAGCTACGTCATGCGTGACTGCTGGGTCTTCGGGGACTTCATGTGTCGGCTGGTCCGCTTCCTGTTCTATTTTAACCTCTACTGTTCCATTTTCTTCCTCACCTGCATCTCAGTCCACAGGTATCTGGGGATTTGCCACCCAATGAGAACTATTACACTGGAGACCAAGCGGGCAGTCAAGTGGACCTGTGTCCTGGTTTGGGGCGTGGTGTTTGCTCTCACTTGCCCCATCTTCCGGTTTGCCCAAACCGGATACGTGACGCGACTGGCGGGGGACATTGGTGGGGATGCAGGATTGGTTGAACGATTGCCAACAATAGGTAATGGGAGCCATGGATCCTGGGGAGCCGCAGTCGAGGAGTACCAGAATTGCTGGGATGATGCGATAGACAAGGAGTTCCCGGATTACGTACCCTATGGAATCATACTTCACTTGCTGGGATTTTTCATGCCATTCTCCATAATCGCCTGGTGTTATTCACATGTGGTTCTTACAATATTTCGGACACTACGTTCTCAGCCCCTGGCCCACAGGACAATGGAAATGGAAGGAGGGGGAACGAGGAGTGGAGCGGACGAGGGCATCGCGTGGAACTGCAGTGAGGGCATTGTTGGAAGAGCGGGGGGAAAAGGAAGCAGCGGAATAACGGACATGCGGTCACCACAGGTCTTCCACAGAGACGCATGCATTTCGAGTTTCTTCGGTGCCCACTCGCCATACGCTCGCCGCAGACGCAAATCCATCAAGACCATCATTACCATCACACTCCTTTTTGCCCTCTGTTTCTTCCCCTTCCACGTCACCAAGACCATCTTCCTGATCCTCAAGGTCAGCAAGGGAGTCCCCTGTCAAACCATGACCATGGTCTCCATGTGCTACAAGATCACCAGGCCACTGGCCTCATTCAACGCCTGGCTAAATGCTCTGCTCTATTTCCTCACCAAAGAGAAGAGTTCTGCTCACTGTTGCCAGGCAGCTGGCAACATCGGTCAACAGCATGGGGGCCTGCTCTGGCCACTGAGGATGATGGGAAAGGCAGGAGACATGGAGGATGGAGGACTTGAAGAAGCTATCGATGATAAAGAAGTCAATAACACTCCAATGGCCGTGCCAATAGGACTGGCAAAAATCACATACACCGTTGGATGATTGCGCATTCTAGAATGACTTTCTTTTAATGAATAAACACAAATGTGGATGAATAATTTGAAGGAATCTAGCAAAAGGAATGATTTGAAAGCATGTTATTGTGGATGGATAAATTTACTGAATCGCTGGTTTATTGGATGCTCTATTGTCGGGAGAGGGGATGCAAGCAAAATTGAATGGTGGAGCGTGAGCATGTTTATCATGTGTCAGCCAGCTCTTCACCAAAGTATAAATAATAATCAAAACATAGTGAGCAAAACCACAACATCTCTAATTGAGCACAAGATACAACTGGTTCAATCTGGCACCGTGATTTTAACTTACAATGTGTACATTTGAAGTGTAAACCTTATTCATGAACCCTCGAAATGGCTATGCAGAAAACGATGAATAATGAATGAATTTGTTAGTTTTGTTGGATATTTACTAGCTATAGAAAGCCACCAGCTGCATAAAAATAATTTATATATAATATAAAGACAATTTCACAGAGAAATTGTAATACAATTCAAAATTCACCCAAATTATGTGAATCGTTTGATTTGCACATTTTCAATGTGAATGAGGAGAATGAGGAAATAATTTATGTAACAATACAACTTACTTGATTTCAACCCAAATATTTAACTTAAAGGTACAGTGTGTAGAATTTTGTGGCATCTAGCGGAACGGACTTGGCAGAAATGGAATATAATATTCATAAGTATGTTTTAATTAGTGTAAAATCCCATGAAAATAAGAATCAATGTGTTTTTGTTATCTTAGAATTAGCCGTTTATATGTACATGGAGCCCCTTCCACGGATGCTGCCATGTTGCACCTCCATGTTTCTACAGTAGCCCAGAACGGACAAACCAAACACTGGCTCTAGAGAGGGACTTTCACGTTTTTTACGAGTTTCATGACCACTGTAGCTTCTCCTACACGGAGGAGAATTCAATTGATTGCAATTTGCAACCTCACCGCTAGTGCTCGCTAATGGCCGCTAAATTCTACACATTGCTACTTTAATGTCTGCACCCTCGACTATCTATAGGCACATTACTTTTTTTATAATGTGGTCTAAATAGGTCTGTGGAAATGTATTTACCAAGGCCCTTAACACGATTGACATGTATCGATGCTAGATTGTTAAATTTGCATCACAGCTGTTTCTGAGAAACTGGTTATTCCATAGCGTAGCGGTATCAATGGCACACACGCGTAATGGAGAGTCTCCATTACGTGTTTACGCCGCTGCTCTACACTTGCCTGTTTTACGAATTATCAGACTTAAATAAAAATAAAACTTTAAATCATTCTCAGACAGCAGTCATTTTGAGTGTATAATGAAAATGTCAAATTGTAAGGAAATCCTTGAGGGTGCTGCACCGGTGCTATACAAAATCCTGACGGGGCTATAGCATCCCATTACGTGTGACGGGGTCTCTAACGGGGTCTTCAACCCAGGGACAGATAAACTGGTTTAATTGTTTAATGTTTGAATGCCTGCCTCTTCCCATTCATAACAATGTCAGTTGTTGGGACCTTAAATGTGTTTGTGTTTGTGTGTATTTGTTCATACAAACACTCATTTGTATACAAAACATATAAGCAATCATGTTAATAATCTACCCATTCATCGAACAGTGAATCGTCAAACCTATTTTTTTTTACCCACATGCAGTACGGTGGCCGGACAATTTCCATTATTTTCAAACCGCAATGTTGACAGGTTGCATGGAGCGGTGCTTTTTTTTTTTGTTGCTCCGCACAGTTACCACCAGCTCTCTGCAGACGGTAATAATTTCACACTAACTGCGTGTAATTATTAGTGCCGGTCTTTGTGAAATGGACGCTTTTTGCAATGAGGCTCATTTGCATAGACATGGGCCAATTTTCCGCCAAATGTATGCATAATACATAACATAATACATAATTAAAATATGCACAACTAGCACCGAGACGCTATTTGCGTGGCAAGGTAGTTAGCGGTGCATTTCACCGGGTGCTTTGTGAATTAGACGGTTTATTTTTGCATTCTTTTGCCGGTTTTTGCAGAGCTAAGACTACGTGATTTTAGCCTGATTTTCTAAAGCCACAGATCGTATGAGGGGTGGAAAGTGCCACGGATTTGCTTCTATGGAGACCCTCGTGACCTGTGACGTGTGACTCTGTCCTGATGTTGTGACGTGACTTTTTTAAATTTATAATTTTATAAATGTCATAATTTACATTGATTAGTTACTGTTAGTGTTAGGTGGTGTACCGTGACTGTGAAATGACTCATATTTGCATTACAAAATGAAATTTGAGGACTTTAAAGTACCTTTTTAGCACTATTGTGTCGTTGTCTATATTTATATTAGTATATCTATATATCTGTCATTAATCTCATTGTCATCTACTATTATAAGTAAGTATTTCCAACCACGCTGGATTCAATTAAAATTTATTACATTTCCCTTGCAGAAATTATGTCCTAAAAGCGGTTCTGGAAATTATGTATTAACCCTAATAATGGAGAGTAAAAGCCTGATACATCAAAGAATAGTCAGAATGGATCATATTTGATACATCATATTAATGGAACTGTATTGATCACGTTTGTTGTTCTTTTTCTTTCGCAAATCTATGAAAAAAGTCAGAATTCTGACATTTTTTGGTTGGTTTGACTGCTACACCTATGTGACTTCGCCGCTGGATGGATTCCCTCACTCTGGAGACCCTCGTGTTGTGTGAAGTGTGCCAATTTTGAATGGGAATTGGGTGAAGTACGTACGTTGCGGGGAAGGAATGTGTGCAGTCGGCGAAGTCACGTAGGCGTCCAGCATGGTTGGAAATACACATTTATAATAGTAGATCACAATGAGATTAATGACAGATATATAAATATACTAATATTAATATAGACAATGTCAAATTTCATTTTGTAATGCAAATATGAGTCATTTTACTGTCACGGTAAACCACTAACATTAACTAAACAATGTAAATTACGAGAATTATAAAATTATAAATACAAAAAATTCACACGTCACACGTCACGATGTCAGGGCAGTCAGACATCACGAGGATCTCCATAGGAGCAAATCCGTGGCAGAGCTCGTTGATTATGAAGGATGGAAGCTGCCAAAATTAAAAATAAATACATAAATAAATAAATGACTAATAAATGACTAACTAATAAATAAATGACTCGATAAATACATTAATATGCCATTAAATGTACCAAAAATAAATGTAGGCATTAATTAATTGATAAAATGTGACATAAATTGATATTTACTTATTCATTTATTTCTGTATTGTTTTCCCGCTCTGCATTTCCCCCCTATTTATTTCCCTAAACTTATTTATTTCTGTATTATTTTCTTTATACATTTCTTCATGCATTTCTGCTTCATTATGCAAATGAGGAGGCATTGATTTCACAGCGCTCCAACTCCTCCAGTCTACCCGTCTCTCGTAGTAGCAGCTCCGACTACAATGGCTTTCCATAGACACCGAGCGTCTAGCTGACGCCGCCATTACAGCCCTCTATCCGCTCCTTTTCAAACACTTCCTCTCCTTTACCTGCCTTTTCTGAGTTTGATTGTAAGACTGAACATGAACACACTGGCGGGGGGCGGGGTGAAACGCCCTCCGCGGAGGAGGGAGCGGAGAATTGCGGCGGAGAATTTCTGTGCTTCTCGGTGACTCGGTAACCGTACGCTCACACCAAAAGCGATTTTATCAATAGTGACCGCTCAATCGCCGAAGAGCTGTCGCTTCTCGTTCACACCAGAAGCGATCGCTGCCGCTTGTGGGCGTGTCCTGTTCAACTCATCGCTTCATGTGCACAGAGCTGCATTCATTTATTTAGATGTTGTTTGCAAATATATTTATTTTTAATTGACACGGTTATTTTTTACATTCATTTATAAAATATAATATATATATATTAATATACGCAACACTACCCACCACTCCTGCTCATCTCTTTCTCTCCCTTCTGTATGTGTCGCTTCCATTTTCTCTTGCAGTCTTCAACTAATGATAAAAAATATATAATAACAAAACATTGCAATCATCTGTAAATGTACATACCGTAGTCTAAAATTAGTCTAAAATATATACACACACACACACATTTACATTTTATACCTGGCAGATTAACTTCTCAAAGATATTCCCGTGTTTTCTGACCATGTGATTTGTGCTACATGACGTCATACTGTGCATGGAAAATGTTTTTAATTAAACTATATGGAAGTAAAGGGACAGGGACCCAACTTGGACTTTCACATTTTTACTTCAGTGCATCATGTAGTAAACCTCACCAGGGATCCCAACTACCTCCCAAATCTTCTTCCATGCGTCGTTTTTTTTTTTTATTACGTCTCTGTAAATGAACAGGGTCACATAAAGTGCGGGGAAACCGGAACAAAAGTTTGGTAGGAACCAATGTCAAGGGTTTGTTCAGGGTTTTTTTTTGTTTGTTTGTTTGTTTGTTTGTTTTGTTCTACAATTCGAATATAG
>OMKR01053610.1:0-11985 GCA_900302355.1 Cyttopsis rosea
GTCACGGCAACCAGGAATAACGTAGGGAAAAGCTTTTGATAACCTTTCATCTCCAATGTCTGAAGATGATTGTGTGCGAATTAGAAGTGGGTGCGATAAAATCCCTAGGACTAGTTCGTTCAAGTACAAAGTGTGGAAATCGCGAGAAATCGGTCATGTGATTCAAGATGGCCGACTTCCTGTTGGTGGTAGGGTATTGGTCCAAGAGACTTTTTGGTGCGTCTTGACATTTTTTACATGTGTAGCGAATTTGGTGTGTCTATGTCAATCTGGGGCGAGGGGCGCCATATTTTAGGGGGCGCTAGGGGGTGCTAGAGAGCCATTTTGCCACGCCCATTAATGCAAACGATAAAATATCAAATTTTTCGGCAAGTCTGGCTTGCGTGCAAAATTTGGTGACTTTTGGGGCACGTTTAGGGGGGCCAAAAGGCCATCCTTTGCGGAGAAAGAAGAAATATATATAAATAAATAAATAATTCCTACAGATACAATAGGGCTTCGCCCGGTACGGGCTCAGGCCCTAATAAGTTGGCCGATGGAAGGAGCGCCTTAGCAGCCCACCTAGAACACTAACTAAATGTCAAACGTCACAGTACATGATGAGGCCAGACTCACCAGCCGGGAGGGGAACCACACAGGACGGGTACCTCTTGGTTTTATTTTGTATATGGCCATTTTGAGGACTACCCTGTAGAAGTTTAAGTAACTGGGACACTGGAGAAGAGCCCCAAGCTTAAGAGTTAAGAGTTTTTGTGGGGAAACTGTGCATACAATACACCACCAACTTGCGCTACAAAGACTGGGCAAGCATTTCAGAAGAACTCCAATTTCCCAAAGACATTGTGATAGAAAATTCTTCTTATATTCTTAGATATATTCTAAATATTCGAAAAAGAGAGTTCATCAGCGAGACGGGGTAGTCTGGATGTCATAGAAGGCCCAGCAAAGACAAACATGAGATCCCAGATAAACAAGGTGAGGGGCATACTGCGATTAAAAGCTTGTATTATCATTCTGATACAGTTCGTGGGGAAAGCTAATGTGCTAATGTGCTAATGTGTATGAATACTGAAGTAAGAGCCGAGAAGCAGTGTGGGGAAGCCGCGCTCTCTCTCCGTGAAGAAAAAAAGACAGCGCAGTTTGAAAAGGTTGGGGCATGGTGTCTGTGAAGGCACGTGCACGATAGTGCCTGTGTGTTCAAGGTCATTCAGAGTGAGAGAGAGTTGAGTAATAGACGCTGCCGGGAACAGGGAGTTTAAAACAGGTTAAAATGGATTGATAGATTAAATAAGTTTAGCACATGAGTTTATTTTGATGCACTTTGAGAGAACAGCAAGATGGGGAAAATTCCAGCCTGGGCACGGCCAACCTAAGGTGAGGCAAAAAGTTGTAAAGGATGTAAATATAATTTTGAGTAGGATACTCAGCAGTGATTATGATTAAACAGGTTGCAGGTTGTTGCATGTTGCATTTGATGAGGCTAAATCAAAATATATTTAAATGTAAGCGCCAGTTGATGACAGTAGTCTGTAGCCCCTTTTACACAGAGGATTATGTGTAACAATAATGCCACTAAGACGGGCCGTCAATATGCCGGCTTTGCCTTTTTACACAGAACTAAGCAAAGATGGCATATTGCCGCCCCGGTGTGCGCGTTTAGACAGTGTGCCGCAAAGCCGGCTGAATCATGGGGGGCGTGGTCATGGAGCGTGATGTACACAACAGCGTCGGCCAGAAAGACAGGTTGAAAACAATTACAATGATTTAATAACCTTATTATTGAAAATTATAAAAAGTATTTTAAATTATTTAATTGAATAGATCCGGCAGCCTCGGGGGAGGATGTGTGGGCGGCGGAGCTGTGGACCTGTGTTGCCGACTGACAGAGACCCGGTGGAGAATGTTCTTGTCTTCTCCGGAGGCTGTTTTATTATTTTAATATTTTATTTATTATGAGGACAGGTTGAAAATGATCATTGATTTAACACTGGGTTTGGGTTCTTGCGTCCGGGACTCCATACAGAACTCGGTAAAGGACGTGTGTAATGCCCCCCCCCCTCTAGTTCTACATTTGAGCATAAAAAAATATAATAATAATAATAATAAAAATTATATAATAATAAAGCATATAAATTCAAATTGCACATGTATGCGCAGGGGGAAGCTCCTTCGCAATGGTTTATGGGATGAGTAGTTCCTTTTAATATACACAATCTTTTACATTTGCCTTTTATTCCATTTTCCAATTTTTTTTTGCTCCGAATCAAATGTTTTATGGTCACAATTCATCTCTAGTTGGTTGGCTTGGTTCCAGGCTTAAAACACTTTATAGACTGAAACGTGTGAATGAATGGGAAATTCACTTCCTGAAACGCAGAGCCAAGTGGGCGGAGCTCTATAACCAGACAATATTATAATAAAAAAGCGAGGCTATACGTACAGTATATCATAAATAAACGCTGACATTATATACAGTTAAATTGTATTTATTAATGAAATCCACTTTCGTGACTATGAGCACGAAAAGCCGTGATGGCAGGTTGCTGAAACTATAGACTAATTTGTGTGCTAAATATAACAAATAAAAAAAGCTAATTGGTTGCTTCAATGATTGCCAAAAGACTTACCCTTATAATAATAATCAATAATCAATTTGGACCAAACAGGATTTGTTCTGTCACGTCAGACTCAGGATAACATTTGAAGATCTTTACAAATTATTAGACATATAGATCAAAATAAGATATAAGCTATGTTGATAAGTTTAGATGCCGAAAAGACTTTTGATTTGATATTATAGAGCAGCTCAAATTTGACTACTAGTTGGCTGGTGTAAACCCAGCTATAGATCAAGATGGAAAGAGAAAGCTCAATGGGGAAGGGACTACCAATTAACATGGTAGTTGGAGACCCTTCATTAACTAGTCAGATTTCAGACCCCAATAACAATTGGATAACTAGGTCCCTAAAGACCAGATCTGCACACAGCAATGGTTAATGACAAGCTCTCCCTGCCGGAGAGAATTCAGCTGGAAAAATGTGACTCGATTCTTCTGTGCTCCAGCCCAAAAGACTAACTACTCTAATCAGACTTTCTGCTGGAGGTCCTGCGGAGGCACTGTGGCAAACCACTTCTGGAATTGCCCCTCTGTGGCTCAATTTTGGAGAAGTGTCCACGTGGTAGCACTTCGGCCTCAGAACTGCCTCATTTCCACGATCGCTCTACAGGAAAGTAGAACCGATTCCTTTCCTGAACATCACAAAGGACGACCACACACAAGGCATTATGGAGAAGACCCAACGGGATCGAAAGCACGTTTGCTTTTTAAATCCAGGAAGATCAGCAGAATGGATGAGACGAGTGTCTCACTATAAACACATTCACGCAGATCTTCTGGAGTGTGAGGACTCCAAAAGTGTTTGAACAGAAACGTTTTGGGATTTGTCTCTTTGTTAACGAGGAATGGTACGAGGAAAGTATTTACTTTTAAAAAGTCCTGTCGTAGCATTTCTTTGCCAAAGCAATATTACTTTGAAAATGAGTAGTAAGTAAGAAGCAACCTGTACATTAAGAAATTGGTGCGTGTGAAAAATGACTTCATAAATCAAGAATGAGTCAGTGAAGACACACTATGAACTGCAGGATAAAACTGTTTAAGAGTCGATTAGACAGAATTCACAAGAGAGAAGACAATAAATTAGAGTTAAACATAAGACTGATCGCACTGGTTTAACAGAGTAATGTCCTTTAAAGGTGCAGTGTGTAGAATTTAGCGGCATACCGGCATAAAATTTAGTTTTAGCCCCTTTTTCTAGTCAGCACACACGTTTTGCGTTAGCCAACATGATACATCTTATTTCTTTATTTCTATTTTTTTACAATTGCTTTGACCTGGAATTAGCAAACAAATACGTGTTCGCTTTGTTCTCAGACAGATTAGGAGATCATCTTAAGGTAAGGTTCCCACCATAATGTAAAAATTTTCCCAAAACTCGCTAATTGTGAAAACTTTAGGTGAATATTTTGATACAATCACAATGGAAGGGGGAAATGTGATTATCAGCGCCCCCTAGTGGTCAGAACCCACAGTACCAGGTTCGTTTAAAAAGGAAACGCCAGACTTGGACAATGATGAAAGAAATAAATAAATGGCACAGAAAATGATCGGGAAGGCACTGGACACAAAAGTAAGAAAAAAAATAAATGTGAATTAAAAACCCATCAGCCCCACATTGATAAACATGATTAGTGTGTTGTTTTTTTAATTCTTTACAGGAAGAGGAAGAACCTGTGAGACTAGCTGTCTGCTACAACACACTATTCCGATAAAAATCACGTTCACACACAAAATGCACAGTGAGGGTCTTAAAAGTATCAAGTAGTAAAAACCAGGAAAGAGGAGGAAGAGGAAGTCTTGGACCAAAGGGTCAACTTCCTATTTAGCAGCCGAGGTGAGAGGTTTTTTTTTTTCCCCTAAAAGCTACGTGTCGTCACAGTCCGTTCTGTCGCTGATGAACCGCTGTCCTCACAAAACTCTCCGCCGTGGAATGTGGAATCTAGAGATGGAGGGGGGAGAAAAGTCACACTAAGTTGTTGTTTTTGGATGGCTTGACTACTACTACTACTTGGATTGTTAATCGAAACCTTTAACAATACAGAGCCAAAACAACAATTTTGGTCCCTCTAACTCATTTCCACCAGCAGGTGTCACTGCTACGCATCGTGTTGAACGAGGCCTGGGTAACTAACCTATTTCCATATGATTGGCAACCTCAGTTTACAAAAGCCAAAAAAAAAAACTTCTTGGATCCCTCATGAGTCAAAGTATTTTTTTTTTTCCAAGTTTTATACACATCATGTGTCTATTCTCAACTCAAATTATATAACTATAATTGTTATCTGCAGTCCAGCTTTGAAAAGTAAACTTGCCATCAGTGGTGGAAAGTAACAAAGTACAAGTATTTGTACTTCCTTAAGTATGTACTCCGCTATGTTTTAAAGCAAATATCTATAATCTTTACTCTACTACATCACCGTATTTTTAACCAGAATTTATATTTCCAAGACCAATCAGGATATGCTGAGCACTCACAAAAAAAGCTACAGTTGGACTTTATGCCGTATTATAGACTAGATATGAAATACTTTTACTACTTTAAGAACATTTACGAGATAATACTTTATCTACTTTTACTTAAGTAGAAACGTCAACATGGTACTATTACTAGAGTAAATGTGTGCGCGTAGTTGTACTTTAACTTAAGTAAAAGTTCTGAGTACTTCTTCCACCACTGCAACAGTGCATACCAGTGCTGCTAATTGGCATTTATTCTAATGCACTATGGATAGGGAAGGGACGGGATCTCCTCTTCTTGTTCTTGTTCTTTGCTCAGGGGTTGGAACCCACCTCGCCCTCTGGATCCAGGGTCTGGGTCCCGGGTCCTTGGGGCTCAGCGCAGAGCTCCCCTGCTGTACTGGAAGGACGCCATCTGCACGCGGCCGCGGAGCCGCCCCACCTCCAGGTCCTGGAAGAAGTCGTCGTTGTCGTTCTGGACGATGATCCTCTGCAGCTCGCCGATCTCCCGCTCCATCCGGCAGCGGAGCTCACGCTTCATCTTCTGCAGGGCCTGCGGACGTTGACGACGTTATTCATCCAAGTCCGGGTTGAGATATTATATTTTATATTCCTGATCAATAAACCTTGTGTGTCTTTAGGAACCCAATATGAGCAAAGTTTTCCAACTCTCTTTTAGCATTCTTTGAAAAATGCTAATCCCGCTAGTCACTCCCACTCACTTCAGTGTATAATAACGAGAGTGGATGATATTGAATTTAATTATTCAAAGAGGTATCCATAACCTATACCCAAGTAGAAACACCCTGGGAAAACACTACTGACTAAAAAGGTTTCAACATTCTGTTAAAAGTAAAAGTGCCGTAAAATTGGTTTACGCTCCTGAGTGTTGATGGTATAGTCGTGGTTCCTCTAATCGTTCCTTCTATTGTTAGCAGAGTCTATGGTTTACCCTTCATTACAATCTAACTGTGTGATATATGTCAATGTCTTTTTAGGTAAAAATAAATAGTGCTTGCAGGGGTTTGAAGTAAATGTAGATATTAAGAAGATATTTTCTTTGAGAAATAGTATGTATAGTAGTAGTAGTATAAAGTAGTATAAAGTTATGCGGTAAAGTTATGTATTTTCTCAAGTCAAAAACAAATACCTCAAAATTGTAGTGTATTCTAAGGGTACTTCCCCACCCCAGCCGTGATCAGATCTGTATTTAAAAGTTTTTACCTTCTCTTGGGCGTTTTTCCGAACCTGGATCTCCTCCCTCTCTTGTGCCAGTGTCTCGGCCAGTAGAGAGAACTGAAAGAGATGAGGGAGAACTAATCACAATAAAATCCAAAACACAATA
The DNA here is from genome assembly GCA_900302355.1 of Cyttopsis rosea. NCBI lineage: Eukaryota > Metazoa > Chordata > Actinopteri > Zeiformes > Parazenidae > Cyttopsis > Cyttopsis rosea. Next base: position 6,421 of record OMKR01053610.1, read on the forward strand.
ACACATTTAGAAACCCCCTCATCTCAATCTCTCTGCGTCTTCCACTATTCCATGTGGAGGATCCACATTTGTCCTCAGTCATCGAGTCAACTGGTCTTCTCAACTGGTCTATACCACTCTGGATCCTAGCAATTTCATTGATACAAACCAATCGATTGGCATTCATTCTGACATTTCACTGGCACTGACCTGGTCTCTGTAGTAGTTCTCCATGGACTTGATCTGGTCCTGGTGGTGCCTCTGGTGCTCTAGTCTCTGCTCTCTAGCAAACGCCCTCTGCTCCTGCAGCCGAGCCTTCTGCAGAGCCAGGCCCTCCTCAAACACCTGCCGAAACATCTACACACACACAACCCCATTAGTCACCTTAGACCTGTAGACCTTAATTAGACCTGTAGACCTTAAGTCTAGGTCTTTGCCCTTTCCAAATGTACCTCGAAATAAGTTTGTCCCATTCCTGAAATTGTTGGTCAGGTAGATCTAGTGGAAGGGACTGGAAGAAATACAGTAATCTCGGCAAAATATTCATTTTAACCGATTTGATTCGAGAACCAAAATTAAGAGGTCCCATCTCCTTATGTCTTCCCTAATCTTTTGGTTAAGGGGAAGGAAGTTTAGGGAGAACAATTTTGTTAAATCTTTTGGTATATTTACTTACCAGATATCTCATGGATTCTGCTTTCCACTCTAACTGAAACTTTATTGTCATGTTTTTTGAGGGGCAGTACTTAAATGTGAGAACTTGTGTTTTTAAAACATTCAGTCTATAAGCAGAGAAGGAACCATATTATTCTAGAAGTGAGAATAACTGTAAAAGTGAATGTTCTGGGTTGGACAGATACACAAATACATCGTCAGCAAATAAGGAAATCTTTTGTTCACCTCCCTTCATATCTATCCCTTTAATATTTTTTATTCTGAAAATTCCACTGGCTCATGGGCTCAATAAAGATCGCAAATAAGAGAAGGCTAATTGGGCAGCCCTGCCTTGTTCTTCATTCTAAAACAGAAGGGTTGGACACGGCTTCATTTATCTTAATTCTTGCTCTTGGCTTATTATACAGAACTTGTATTGTTTTAATAAAAGTCCAAATGTATTTAAAAAGTCACTCTAAAAAGTCACACAAACGCTATTTCCGCATCTAGAGCCACCAACACTGCTTCTAAATCATACATTACATGTAATGTCCGTCTGATGTTATCTTGAGTTTGTCTTTGGCGAACAAAGCCTGTTTGATCTTGGCTGATGATTTGTGGTAAAAGTCCCTCTATTCGCTTTGCCAATATATGTGGAAAGATTTTATAATCCTGATTTAACACAATTGCTAGTCTAAAGTTGCCACATTCAAGTTTATCCTTTCCCTCTTTTGGTATCAGTGAAATTACTGCTTCCCTCCAGGAGGGGGGTACCTTACTCTCCTTAAGGACCAAGAACAGGGATCAGTGAATCCCGTCTGGCCCCGGGCCTTGTTTGATTTGAGATGAGTTACAGCTGTACTAATTTCTTTCTCCGATATTTCAGCTACAAGCTGATTACTCTACTCTGCTCACTGGTTAATTTAGGTAGGCAAATTGTCTTAAGGAAATCCTACATTTCTACTTTGTAAATTGAGGTCGGGAGTATAAACTCTGATAAAATGATTCAAAACAACTTTGTATATCTTTTAATTTGTGGTGTACAAAAGGTTTTTCATTTTATGAATTGAATTTTCAGCCTGTTGTTTTTTCAGCCTATAAGCCAACAATTTGCTGGCTTTTCCTCCTCCTTCATATTTGTTTTGTAAATAGTAACCTTTTGTGTAGCTTTCTCATTAATTTCATTCTTTTTCCTCATTAGTTCTCTAATTTTTTGGTCAGCTGTGTCTTTGTGATCTCGTTCTGTTCTGATTGGAGATGAGCCAACATTTTTTTGCCAAAACCTCTTTAAGTGAGAACTGTAGCCAACAGTTTTACAGGGGGAAACCTCGCTGTTATCATTCTGTTCCAAGTACTCTTTAAGATCTGCCTTGATTTGTCCTTTATATGGTTGAGGATGTGAGTGTTTAATCTCCACATAGTATTTCTTTGCTCCAGTTCAAGATTCCGTTTTAAGTAAAGAGGACTATGGTCTGACAGATCCATAATGCCTATGTCACAGTCACCCACCCTAAAGATAAAGACAAAAAAAAAAATCTATCCTAGAGTAGACCGAGTGAGGTTTGGAGAAATGTGTAGTCCCTCCTTCATGGATTTAATTCTCTCCAGACATCTATTGACCAAATATCATTCATTCCATCATCATCACAAAGTTTATTTTCTTGTTTATCAGTTTAGGTTTAGTTATGTGTGCATTTGAGGAATCAAGTTTAGGATTTAATCTTATGTTAAAGCCCACCCCGCAGATCAGGACCCCCTGAGTTTCTGCTATTATCAACTCAAATAGTTATCTAGAAATTTTCCATTCATGACATTCTTGTCATCCCACAGGTCATACCCAGGACAGAGTTATTGCAGCAGTATTTGTTGAAGAATGAATAAAGAGCGGCATTGCGGGTCGAGAATTTGAACTCCACTTGCAGATCAACTCTGTCCTAGATGCAGCAGCATACATACTCTGTTGTATGCCAAGCATGCTGACAGTACAGGTTTAAAAAATTATATTCGGAGTTAGGAGGAGCATATACCTCAAAGTCAAAGTACATTTAGTAAAGTAATCTTTGATTCCCCCAAATTTCCTCTTATCATGACATATCTCTTTCTTTTCAGATATGAGTTCAAAACTCATTTTGCTGGAGATTAGTATCGCTACCCCCCTCCTATGGCCGGTTGATCATGATGATGAATACTGGTACTTAAAGGCACAGTGTGTAGAATTTAGCGGCCACTAGTGAGGTTGCAGATTGCAACCAACTGAATTCCCCTCTGTGTCCGTGGTGGTGCAAAACTCGCGAAAAATGCGAAAGGCCCTAGAGCCAGTGTTTGGTTTATCCGTTCTGGGCAACTGTAGAAACATGGCGGTGCAACATGGCGGCATACGTGGAAGGGGCTCCAGCCCCATTTTTTTTTTATTATTATTTTTTTTTAAATGGGATTATACACTAGTTAAAACATACTTATGAACATTAAATTCCATATTCCTGCCAAGTCTGTCACGCAAAATGCCACTAATTCTACACACTGCACCTTTAAAGCCCATTCTTTTTTAGTTTAGCATGCTATATGTCTGTAAGGTGAGTTTCGTGCTAAAATGCAACTTCAACTTTATTTATTATCCGTTTGGATAATATCTTGCTTCTTTAGATTGGATTGAGTAAACCATTCACATTATAAGTTAAAATTTTAACTGCTTACATTTAGCAAAAATAATAATAAAATCAACACAAATATTGATTGTAAACTAAACGTATCAAAGTTAATACCCCAGAGGCTGCAGGGAACGGCAGCAAAACAATGCCCTTGGATGGGCAAGAACATAAGAACCTAAGAATAGTAAGAACTAAAGAGTTGACTTCCATTTGTGGGATCTTCATTGTGATCCTAAATAAGCCCAGATGGAAAGAGAGCTTTGAGGGAGAGCCTCTCCCCCCGACTGGTGGGAGAGGGCCTTCGTTTGTCAGCAGTCCTTCATCCGTGCTGATTTCCATTTAGGTATGTGGCTAAGGAACCACCCCAGACAGTTACAAATATGTTCCTAGTTATTGCCAACAAGATGCCATACCAATATGCAGTAATTATTTACAGTCCGTCATGTTTACAGTCTGTGACTGTGAAAACAGTGTCCTCAGCTCCCTTCCTTTTTGAAATGGGCTCTGGGCTCGCCATAAGCGGCATATTCCAGTACTTTCCAGATCATGTACAGTCACACCATATTATTACTATGTTATTTCAGGCTATAGTCTACTTCATACGCCTATATTATGTCATACTTGGTCATTATAATAGAACCCGGTATTATAAATCCTTATTAATAGTAAATACTTGACTAACTATATAGTGAATCACAGCTCTATAATTATCGCTACTGACACTTTCTGTAATACTGTTCTGTTGCCATTTCACATTACTGCTACTAGGGGTTTCACGACTACTGATTTTTACTAATTGCCAAGTTTTTCATAATAGTCGACTAGTCGTCTTTTACCTATTATGTAAGAAAGACGCAGAGAGAGGAGTTCTAGGTAAAATGAAAATTGTATTTTGTAAATTAAATTAATTTGGAGAATTTGAAGAATTAATAGTGCATAGCTGAATTAAGATACAGTATAAATGTAAATACATATTTTAATAAATTATTTTACTAATACAATAATTATTGTAAATCTGGTGACATTGACAAAACTGATGTTGTCCACAACTAGTTGACTGCTGCCAATAGCGCCAACTAGTGGTTATAGTTGTCGACTAGTCAACTAGTTGGTGAAACCCCTAACTGTTACCACTACCTGTACTTACTTTGTGTAACTGCCATTTGCTCACATTGATGTGTACATATGTTATTTTTATATTACATTTTTTCTTACGTCTTATCCCTTTCTTGACTTTCACTGTGTTTTTGCTGCTGCGACACTTCAATTTCCCCACAGGGATAAATAAAGTTTTATCTCATCTTATGACTCTTGCTGTTTGACTAGAGAGACATGGGTGTTTTGGCAATGTCCTGTGCACGCACCCTCTCCTCCTTAGTCCGCGCCCTCATCATGCGTGCACGGTGCTGCACGTGGTAGTCGCTGTGGTATTTCTTGGCGCGGGCGATCTGCTGCCGCTGCTCCTTCAGCCGGTTCTGGGCCGACTTCTGCTGCTGGATGCGCTCCTTGAATTCCCCCTGCAGAGAGAACGTTTCAGATAAGATTGTCTTAGGATGTTCCTATACTGGTACAAGTAATGATATCAGTTATTGAAATATACTTCTTTCTTCAATTTTGTTATATTTTTTATAAAGGCAAAGCAGTCAGTTAAAAAAAATGGGGAGAAATGTCTGCCAGGCGCATTTACATTTAAAAGGAATTTGTCATTGTAAGGATTGGTAAGTTTCTATAGACAATTAAGAATTAATAATAATTAAACAAACAGTCTGAAAATAAATGAATAATAATAATAAAATAAAAAGTGAAAAAAAATACACAAATCGCCAAAAAATACAAAAGCAGAAATAGTCAAATATCAAAAAAATATATACAGAATTTTAAAGCAAGTATGCATAGATTTAAAATAATCTTTTAACAAAAGAGAATGATGACGATGTCACATTAAAGAGGCAATAGACAAGTTTTCAACCACCCCCACCCCCCAACCGGATTGCTTTAAATTTTCCTCAGTGCCAAGTCCTGTGTAAGAAATGCGTAGCTGTCAACCCTCCCATTTTTCTCTGGATTTTCCTGCATTTTTCCTTTCTTTCCCGCTGTCCTCTCATTTTATTTTCCCAGAATTTTAACGATCCTCTGTGCGTCCCCGTTACCCGTTTCTCCAAAAAAAAAAACAATAATAACTGTATTTTAGTGTTTTTATTGTAGATGTATTTATTCTAACAAAAAACGCCACCAGACACTCTTACACCCCCTCCCCCTGAAAAGTCTGAAAAGTCTTGGGGGG
>OMKR01053617.1:4567-15480 GCA_900302355.1 Cyttopsis rosea
GAGGATCAATAAAGTGCTAATTTTCCTTATCTTATGTCAATTATCGTGTGTTTTTTTTCCCCCAATCATCCCAACAGTTATCGAAATTGCCTACAGTTCTTTTACTAAAGCATGAAATGATTACACAATTTAACCCGACAATAATTAGTACCATTCAACAAAAGAAACCTGCAATATTTTTCTTCATCTGATCTCATCTGATCTACATTATTGATGCAAGAGTCGTGAATGATTTGTTCGCATTGAACAAATCTTTTAAAGGTGCAGTGTGTAGCGGCCACTAATTTAGCGGCCACTAGCGGTGAGGTTGCAGATTGCAACCAACTGAATTCCCCTCCATGTCCGTGTAGGAGAAGCTACGGTGGCCGCGAAAAACACGGAAGTTCCTCTCTAGAGCCAGTGTTTGGTTTGTCCGTTCTGGGCTCCTGTAGAAACATGGCGGTGCAACACGGCGGCCTCCGTGGAGGCGACCCGCTCCCCATGTAGGTATGAACGGCTCATTCTAAGGTAACAAAAACACAACCATTCTTATTTTCATGGGATTATACACAAATTAATACATACTTATGAATATTATATTATAGTCAGGAGTCTGGAGTCACACCGGCAAAAGAGGTGTTTTTTGTCTGCAGCCAGACACGCGGGCTGAATCGAGACCCAGCTCTTGATTCCAGAACAAAAAAGAGCCGAGAGTCGTGCGTCCACATTGCGCCGTAAGCAGAGGATATAACTCCTGAATCAGAACTGAGAATAATTACTGGCGGTTAAATGAATGCGGGCATAAAGGTCAAGGCATTTGGCATAATTCCTATTTAATGTGACCGATTCACACTTTCCGTTCCACCAAAAACAATTTTGACATAATTTAATTATTCCCGTGAGAATTCCATTCACAACTCAGAGCCGAACCGACTCTTCCGACTCTCACCTGAACCGAATCGAGGTTCAACGAATGGGTTTCACTGAGTCACCCTGACTCTCCTTCATCGTTCGCAGGAAGCCCCCCCCTCTCACCGCGCATTGCACCGAAACTCTACCAAGAAAGGGTCGGACAAATCGAACGACTCTTTTCGACCGAGCGACTCGCCGAGAACCGGACCTCGCGAAGGGGCCGAAGCTTTCGTCCCCGGTCGCGGCGATAGTCCTCGTCGTTGTTTAAGACGTTTTCATCCTCTTCCTCCGTCATTTTCCTCCTCGGATCCTTCCTCCATCTTGATAGCGAGCTAATGGAGACTCTCCCCGGGTGCGGTGCCTAATGAAGAGCGATCCATTTGAATTAGCGCTCTATCAAGTTGTTTTAAGCAGATTAGACGTGTTCCGCGCGACAAGCACAAGGGGAACGAGTGCAGAAAAGGAGATTTTAATAGAGTTATTATTACTCAGAGGCTCTTCCTTTTGTTTGATTTTTAAGGTTTCTGCTTGAGGTTCTGCTTGATCTCTACAGAGGGGAGATTTTTAGGCGTTTCGAATATGATTCGGACTATTTTTTCAGCTAACGCTACGAGCTAAGCTAAGGCCCTATAAACCCATTATCTGTGTCAGGAAATAGTTTCTACAAAATAGCACCCAGAGCAAACATTTGAGTTACTAGCTAAGTACTGAGTGCAAGATATTTATTGTGATAATTCATTCTGGTTCCAGAAAGAAAACAGCAATAACAACTGTCAGAGGCAGATAAGTAGCCCCAATAATCTTTTCAGGGGATTTAGTGGGTGAAGAGAGTTCTGGGGTTTTGTTTTGTTGGTGGGAAGTCTTTCCATAGAAGACGATATCAAATCATATGGAAGAGACTCAAATCAAATATCTCTACTATAGAGTAAGCTGGCTTTTAGCTTCCCTAACCACACCTGATTTTCTATTTTGGATGTCGGATTGTTCGCACTGTTGTTATATTTCTTTGTCTTTGACCCTTGTCTGGACTGATTCTCTGAATTTGGAACTCTGACTTTGTTCTATCGTGGCTGGCGAGGCACGCTGGCTGGCGAGGCTAGCTGTAGTTAGCCTGTTAGCTTAGCATATTGCCCCGTGTCTCATTATGCCTTCGATTCCGCCTCTCTCTTCGGACTGTGCGAACTGTACGCGCCTGGGCCTCAAACTCGGCGCTCTAGAAGAGACGCCCTTTGAACTCTGTGGTGGCCCTCGGAGGACTTTGAAATCGCGCTCCCTTACTGTCCTAACTACCCCCCATACTGGCGCCGTATGGGGGGTAGTTAGGACGATTTGAAGGGCCTGTGACTGACAAGGGCCCTAAAAATATATTAAGTAAAAGAAGATTTGGGGCCCAATGTGATATCTTTTCATGGGGCCCAAATTCCCTGGCGGCGCCAATGCCTGGGGGAGACAAGGGGCGAGATCACCAAGATCACCTCCACACCACAATGCTCGGAGCCATGGAGGACGGTCAGGAGAGGCGGGTACCGCAGAGGACGTCACCCCCGTCCTAGTAAACATCCGTCCATGGGACTGAGCAACAGGTTTGACTTCCTTAGTGTGGAGGAGTTTCCCTTGTTGTCGGTAGTGTCCCCTCACATCCCCACACCCCCAACATCCCCTCATCGGAACTGTGTTAAAGAGGGACTTCGGACAACTCTTTGAGACTCTCAGGAACCCTGGTGAGAACTTCATTATCTCAGGTCCACTTGTTGCTGACAGACAAGCACTGTTTAAACGGGATGGGGTTCATCTAAATACGGATGGATCCAAGATACTTTCATCAAACATGCCATTAAGTCCAAGCCTCCCAGTTTGTCAGATTTTGGTAGCCTCTCAGACCTTCACTCCCCAGTCCAGGCTTGGGCTGTCGCTTGGATATGAGACAATCCCCCTTCTATCAGCCTTCTATCAATACTTCTGATCCCACTCCAAACTCTCTTTTTAACCCACTTACCTTTAAGAGAAGAAACAGTCTACGGATAATTCATTTAAATATTAGAAGCTTACTTCAGAAATTAGATCATATAAATCTATTAGTTCTACAGACTGATTGACTCAAAGAAAAGTGTCAATGGCCCGAACGCAGCTCTAATGGGCTACAACTTGTATAGAGTGGACAGAATTGGGAGGGGAGGTGGGGTAGTTATTCACGTTAGATCGGGTTTCTCGGTGACAGATCTAGATGCTGTCACAAGGCCAAGTTGTTTTGATCCAATTGTTTTGAGGGTTCAGTCGGGGCCTGCCTCGGTGGTTGTGGTAGGGGTCTATAGACCCCCATATGCTGATCTAGTTTCCATTGACGCAATAGCGGATCTACTTTCTCAGTATTCCAATGTTGAGCTGATTATTGTGGGCGACTTTAACCTGAACTGGCTGAATGCAACATCCGATTATCTTAAGGAGGGTTGTGGTAGCCTCAGCTGTTAACAGAACCCACTAGAACAAATTTGAAAGATTGTTCTAGGTCTATTCTAATTCATCTCATATTTTCCAATGGGGTTGACAACTGAGATCCCAGACGTTCAAATGGAACTGGACATTTTTATAAAAACCTTGATACCTTGATAAACATGCACCATTCAAAAAACTTAAGCATAAAAGACAGAGTAACACCCCGGTTTTCACACGAGCTGTCAGCTTTGCTTATGGAGAGGAACAGTACCTGGTCTTGTGCCAGACACTCAGGGGATCCTTTACACTGGCTATCATTTAGGCAACTTAGAAATAAATGTACTTCAGCGGTGAGAAAAGCCAAATAAAATTATTATTTAGACCTAATTACTAGCTCCTACTATAAATATGGTGACTGCTTGAGTTCAGAACAGAATGAGATTTGTCTAGCCTTCAATAAACACTTTGCTGACGCTAGGCTTGAAAGGGAATACACAGGCCCCCTTCTTATTGATGTTGATTGTGTGTCCACCATGAACCATGTTCCTCAGTTCACCTTTCAACCCTTCTCTCCTAATGATGTACGGAAGCATCGCAAGCCATTGATACCGGGACTTCAACTGGAGAGGATGAATTGGACTTTTTTTTTTCTAAAACTGTCCGCTCCAATTACCACAGAGCCATTAACGCATTTATTTAATCTTTCTATCTCAACGGGCAGATTTCTTAGTGTCTTACTGGAAATCGGCCCACGTGATTCCTTTACATAAAGGAAGTTATAGAGATTATTTAAACAATTACCGTCCAATCTCCAAACTACCCTGCTTAGCAAAAATCCTGGAATCTTTGGTAAACAACAAACTCAAGTCTTTTCTTTCAAGTCACTCAATAAGTCTGCACCAATCTGGCTTTAGAGCTAAGCACAGCACTATCTCAGTTACAAATAGTATCTGCATTAGACAAAAAGAAACACTGTGCTGCCCTTTTTGTGGATCTGTCAAAAGCATTTGATACAGTTGATCATCCTTTGCTCTTATAAAGATTATGTAGTATTGCTTTGGACAGAAAGGCTTGTGACCGGTTTCAGAATTATTTGTTTGAGAGGAGTCAGTGTGTGAAGTCGGGAAGTGCCCAGTCAGCGTTTTTGCCGGTAACAAAGGGTGTTCCGCAAGGTTCCATTTTGGGTCCCGTCCTTTTCACCCTTTATATTAATGATATTGTTTCTTCATTGAGTGGTTGCCAAGTCCATCTTTATGCTGATGACTCTATTGTGTATTGTATTGCTGATTGTGTACAACTAGCCTGGAGAATCTGCAACTTCTCTGTTATTGCTCTTCAGGAAGCTCTTATTAATCTTAAACTGGTACTTAATGCAAATAAAACAAAATTCATTCTGTTTACTCGAGCCAGAAATATTGATTATAATGGTTGGCATATATCCACTTTAAATTGATTTAGCATTGAGAGAGTCACTGAATATAAATATCTTGGTATCTGGCTTGATGAGAAATTTCCATATAAATACCATGTGGACAATCTTGCTTAGCAAAGGGCAACAAAAAATTGGTTGATTAGTAGGGAAAGTATTGTTGAAGCAATTTTCCTATCAGTGTTTAATTATGGAGATGTGATTTATAGAAATACTGCTCCTTCCACTCTTAAACCCCCAGACACGGTCTATCATTCTGCCCTCAGATTTATTACTGGTGATAGATATGGTACTCACCATTGCATCCTATACGATAAAGTGGGTTGGTCTTCTCTGACAGAGAGGTGTAATAAACATTGGTATCTGTTTATCTTTAAGGCCATTACCGTAAAATTACCACCTTATATCGCAATGACTTGGAAAGTCAGCCTTTTGTTTTAATGCCCCAGCTTCTTGGAATGATCTTCAACATACTAAAAATCAATTTTCTACTAAATTATGAACAATTTAAAACCATGATCACAAACCTCCCTGCCTCAATTTGTAAATGTCTTCATTGATTTATCTGTGTTTTGTCTGCATTTTATTGTTTTTATTTATTTATTGCTGCCTAATGTAATCTCAGCATCATTGAAAATGAGGGCTACCCTCAATTGTATTCCCGAGAATTTAAATAAAGGTTGAATGAATGAATGAATGAACGAATGAACGGATTAATATGAAAAATGATTAAATTTACATCCATGTTTTTAGCATGCTTTGTTTTGGGGGGGGGTTTAAACCACAGCGGACTTTACTGCTACCTCTCATGATTTTTCTGCGTTTTGAGGCCAAAGATGCCGGGGGGAAAAGATCCTGGCCTCTGTGTTCTGTTGGTTTATGCGATACATCAGTATAAATAATTCATTAAATCTCCCTAAATATGTAAATATTTGAGCCACACAGTTTGCGGATTTCACCTTTGGTAAATATTTGATTAATATTATTATAACGCTTATTGTCCCTGTTGCTTGTGTTCTGTTGACATCTAGGGCTGATGGTTTCACTGCAATGAGGAACACAGTAAATATATGGTGCCGATATTAAACGTATTTGATTTACTCATTACAATTATGAATTATCTCACAGTTGTGATGATTTTAATATTCAAGCCAAAAATAATTATTGAGGAAATATTTGAGGACTTAAGTGAGATTGATATTTCAATTAAATCAATAGCAGCCTCCTTTCTTTCACATGTTTGATTAAATTTAATTATTATTAATATAAATATTGTTATTGTTGTAATGCCATTATTATTATCACTATATACTGCTACTCTACTATACAGTATGTAGGCCATACATATATTATATTATACCATCGAATTATACCACACTATAACAGACCCCTTGCTATATAATTGCTATATGATATTATTACTATGTATTGTATACTACAGTATATACATTACCTTTAACACACCACATATTATTTAAAAAACTGATCTCCAGATATGATCTTTAAAACTGGGGGGAAAAACTTCAGCAGCCGCCGCCTCCTCCTCAAAACAGTGCTGCTGGATTGCAGAAGTCAATGGCACATAATGCACCAGCACCAGTTCCATGAATATATGAAGTTTAATAGATGGAATAAATGGCAGGTGGATGACAGAGATGGAGCTTTTCATTAAAAACATTCTCTCTTTCTTTCTGGTTTTCAGAGTCTGCTTGGTCTGGCGTTTGTGTCGTGACTCTTTTTGAGGAACTACACCTGAAAAAGTGTCTTTTTTTTTTTTTTTCATTTCACGGAACTCAGAATCCCGCAGTTAAGGGTTCGGGTGCGACATTTAAACGCTTTCTTCCGCGGTCTGTGATGCATATGATTAATAACGAGACAAAAACCTTGATCTGAACCTTATCATATTCAAAGGCAAATACTAGATAGATAGGTGGGGGAGTTATAGTGACGACACCAGAAATAGACTCAACGAGCACTCAACATGCACATAACATCTCTGCTGCTTCTGGGTTAAATTGTTTTCAATATATAGGACAACAGACATTAGGCTTATAGACGTATGCCTGTGCACTTAGCAGCTGGAAAAGAAGATGCTTCAGTTAACGGGGTTTCAATAAATAGTGTTTTATTGTAAATATATGCATAGAATAGATCTACTTCCTCCCTCTAACCTCACCACCTTCCATCTTCACAAAGATAAATGAAAATAAGAATGAATCAAATTCAATAATATTTAAAAAATACAAAATAATTGTGTTATAATATTAAAGAATATTAAATAATATTAGATCTTTTTTTTAATATAAAAACAAGAATCTGAGAGTAAACAAATATAAACTGGGTATACACCACATGTAAGAATTGTTATTTAGTCTTTAGTTATAAGTACATACGCATGTATATATGCACACACTAGCATAGATATGTATATATACAGTACATATCCTTACACATACCTGCACATAGGAGGACTAGAGGACTTAGGAGCTATTGACTTCAAGAATAATACATAACAGCAAGAACAAGTTGCTTTTGAAATTAGTAAAATGAAGGAATGGATCTGGGAGATTTGGGAAGGTTACTCCAATTTGAATTTAAAAGCGCATTGCACAGTTTAAAAGAGGTCCGAAGAAATAAAGGCCGCTGAGCATACAAAACGATCTGTTTGGCACTTGATATTCTTTAAAAATAGGAAACACAATTACTTTTATTTCAGTCATCCGTTAGCGTCAGAATAAGCTCTAAATTTACTCCCTTTTCTCACCGCGATGATGACGGCTGGTGCCTCACGTGAAGCGAAATTGAAAATGTGTTTCCGCGTGTTGGCGATGTGGTTCTAATCTGCAGTAAGGTGTAAGACATGGCAGCAGGAAGTGGTAAGACACACCATCCCATAACGCCGCCTCTGCATGGCTAATCAGCGCTGGGTGTAAATACATGCTCTTCATTACCGATGAGGAGCTGGAGTGAGGAAGGGCGAGGCCGATGACGAGGATAATGAGCACTAACGTCCGGGCTCCAGGCATGGTAACACGGAGCTTGACAAATCAGTTATAAATATTATTATTATTATTATTATTATTATTATTATTATTATTATTATTATTATTATTATTATAAATATAGCTTCAGGCAGCAATGCACGGGGTCCAGCAATGAGTCTGTGTATTCAGCCAGACCGCGATTCTAAACATTCAGAGTCAAGCCTCCACATACAGTATATACAATATCTGATGATGATGTCACAAAGGGTTCTGCTCCAACATTTTCGGTCCTTTCGGGCGACAGTCGCCCCAAAGCCAGAGCCCTCCACAGATATAACAAATTGGATGATGATGTGACAAAGGGTCCCGCTTCACCACCCACGGCACCTTGACTCGTCTAGTTCCGGTACGTCGGCTCCGGTAAAACGGTTTTTCACGCCTACAGATATAATGCGATGTGGATCAAACTTGGCCCACGGTGTGTGTGGACAGCTCTGAATACGACTTATCTTCATTCGTGTCCGTAGGTTAGGCGGTTTCTGAGCACCGGACATTATCACATTACAGTGACATGTGATCCAGAAGAATGGGTTAGGGTTGGACCCTTAAATAAAGCTGCAGGCAGCAATGCATGGGGTCCAGGTTAGTCAGTGTGACGAAACGATGTACAAGCCCTATTCGCAATACTGAAGAATATTGAATTATTATTTCATAATACAGCCAGTGTCTGTAATGGAATACACCCTAATGTTATAATGACAACACATCTGCTCTTGACTATGAAGTATCACATTTATAATAACATTTGGAATCTGGCTTAATATGTAAGAACTAACACAAATGTATGTAACCGCTTTGCCAAACGTGTATTTTTCACTTTAAAGACCGTCGTAGCAATTGCACCAATGTGAAAACAAGCCAAAAACATAAACATAATAAAGCTTATTAGTAATAAAATAATAAAGTAATAACGGTTATGCTACATTATCCACGTTCCAAACACAGCACCTACTTCGTGTTTAACGGCGGTTGTCACTTCATCTTCTTGTACAAACAGATACGGATGAAAGTTGGACGACGGCGTGTCAGGAATACACGGAAAATAACGTCCATTCATTCATGTCCGTGGGTTCGGCGGTTTCCCGCACGCCAGCAACTTGGGCGGCTCTTTTGGTCGACACAAAAACAATAGGGGTCCCGCTCCCTTTGGGTTGGACCCCTATGGTCCCGCCCCCTTCGGGTTGGACCCCGAATAATAATAATAATAATAATAATAATAATAATAATAATAATAATAATAATAATAATACATTTGTATAGCGTTTTTTCAGTGTTCTCAAAGACATTTGACATCACAAAAAAATCGGCTTTTGCCTCAAACAATAGCGAGAATGTCATCAACACCCGTGTAAAGCAAGTGACATGTGAAACATGTGAAATGTGGGTCTGTGAAGCCCTTTGAGACTGTATGATGATTATGGGATATATAAATAAAATTTACTTGCTTGACTTGAAAGACGGAAGAGTACTTTGATCTAGTGATGAAAGGTTTGAATCCTTGTGGAGATTCGTTTTTTTACGAGTGACTCAGTAAAAAGATTTGTTTAATTTTTCCAACTCTTTGTTCGTTTGATTCGGTTGGAATAAGAGGTCAGAAGAGTCGCTTCAGCTCCGAGTTGCGAGTGGAATTCTCACAAGAATCATTTAATTCTGTCAAAATTATGTATTTTAGTGGAATGGAAAGTGTAAATCGGTCACATTCAATATGAATTATGCCAAATGCCTTCGGCCTTTTTCCCCACATTGATTTAATCCTCAGTAATTAATTTCTGTTCACGAGCAGCGTATTGGGTACGGTGCAAGGCTTGAGGTTGGGTGACTCGCAGCTCTCTGCTCTTTTTTCGTTTGTGAATCGAGAGTTGAGTCTCAGCGAACGCCTGTCTTGGCTGCAGTTACCAAGTCACGAACAAATGACTCTTTTGGAGTGACACGTGACTCCTGAGTCATTTAAAAGATTTGTTGGCTACAACCGAATCGTTCGCCACGGCCCAATCGTTCGCGTGTCGCGGACGCTCGGGCAGGTTCGATCTGACCGTCTCACAGGAAGTTTGTGGACTGATCTACTCTTTTTTTTTTTTTTAGGAATGAGATCCAACAGTGGTTTGTATTCTGAAACGTGGTTTCCCAACCCCAAATACCCGCTAGTGTGAAATCCTCAGAGAAAGAGAGGTGAGCTGTGTGCATTGATGCACAGCCCAATATGTTAATGCATTTTGCCCCGAAACAACGACCCTGTGTTTCCTCATCTTCATCCTACGCTTCCTCTTGCTTTGTTCACGTTCTGAGCGTGGAGCCGCCGCAGGCAGTAAAACAAGGAGAGCGTGGTGATGTAATAAATCACATCCGGCATGCGCTGACAATGAAACCTATATTGGCCTGCTTAGCTTTAGTTTTTTTTCCGCATTCATCCCTCCTTAAAGGTGCAGTGTGTAGAATTTAGCGGCATCTAGCGGTGAGGTTGCAGATTGCAACCATCTTAATGCACCTGCATATAGGAGAAGCTACGGTGGCCATGACACTCGCGAAAAACGCCAAAGTCCCTCTCTAGTGTTTGGTTTGTCCGTTCTGGGCTACTGTAGAAACATGGCGGCGTCCATGGAAGGCGACCCGCTCCCGACGTAGATATAAACGGCTCATTCTAAGGTAAGGAAAACACAATGATTCTTATTTTCATGGGATTATACACTAGTTTATACATACTTATGAATATTATATTCCATTTCCATTTCCGCTAGATGCCACTAAATTCTACACACTGCACCTTTAAACAAGTACCAGGTTAATGAGAAAAAAGCGCTCTCCAACAATGGATCCATAGGAATTTAGAATACCACACACTCAGCCTGTGGTCAGGTGTTCTGCAGAGCACACTTCACAATGACCAATTTGCTGAGGAAAGAGGAAAAAAATGGGTATGATTTTCAACTGTTCTCTTAATCCCCCCCTCCTCCTTCTCCTCCCTCACTCCGCAGCAAACCCCTGATTACTTCCTTTCCTGGTGGCCTTGTGTTTGGAACCGACCGCTGTGACACATGAATGGTAATCAAAGCCGGGAGCGACGCTGCATGGGCGCTGGGAGAGCGGGGTGCTTGTTAACAGCGGGATTTAAGAGCGGG
>OMKR01053622.1:0-10910 GCA_900302355.1 Cyttopsis rosea
GGGGAAGAAAAAACAAAAAAAAAAACAAACACAACACACACACACACACACACACACACACACACACACACACAACACAGTGAGCGCCGTCCCGTCAAGTCGTCCAGGCAGCCGACGCTCCGCGCAAAGGCGAGAGCAGCAAAACGCGCAAAACACCGCGTTGCGAGACAATTGGCGCAAACGAGCCCCGCGGTCTGAACGCGCAGCAAGGGCGCAAGACAGCGCCACAGCAACGTAAAGAATGTGCGTTTGTTCTCCGCGCAGAGCAGATTAAATGTAAACGTCTGTGGCGGCGGCTGAGTGGCAGGGTACGGCCGCTGGTGTTGGCCGTGGATGTAAATATAGATCGGGTGTCCTGTGTACGGGGCGAATAACTCTGTAATGCAGTACGAATACACACTGTATGTGCACAGTAGCAATGGATCAGTACCGTAGCTCTAAATTATTCCAATGTTATTATTCCGTTATAACAGCGTCTTAATGTCTAGGTTCTTACAGCGCTATGACAATATATACCTGCCGTCTGCAGGTATACATACCAAGTGTGAATACATATGTATACAAAGGCGGGGAATAACAATGGATCAGTACTGTAGCTCTCATTCAATTACAATGTTATTATTCACTTGTGACACTGTCTACAATGTCTTGAGTATCACGGGGGCTCTTGCAGTGCTATTGCAATATACTGCGGTGAGCTTGGCTACCTGTCGTCTGCAGGTGTACATACTAACTTGGCCGGCGGCGCTGCAGAAATAAGGCCGGCAGGTGAATTTGCTGACACCCCCCCAAGGTATTAACTCAAAACACAAAACCGAAAGCAGGTGTCGCGGCGTGACGTGGCCAGCCAAGTGCTCTTATCGGCTGTTTAAGAATCGTAATCTGTTCATTGGGCCAAGTGCATCTTCATATACGGTGAATTTGTCTTGGGGTGGGGTGGGGGGTGGTACATTGTAGTGCAGATAGACAGTAGTAGAATAAAAAAAAAAGAATGCTTCACAGTGTAAAGAATATACAACACGTGCTCTATGCACCCGATGAAAACAAACGACAATAAAGGCTGTGACAGGCTGGATGTTTTGTAGGAGGCTTATAATAAACCAAATGTATACATCCAGAACAACAAGGACCAAACGGTGTACAATGCCACATTATTGGACATTAAGACACAACGGCATCCACGGACAGAGCAGGAAAGTGTGTTTATAACACTTTATTTCTTTGTTGGCGCATGTCCCTCTTGTGGCGGGAGTTGGGTCGGGTGGCGCTGTGCAACGGTTTCTCTGTTGCATCAGTGTCATACTTTGTTTCCTCCACAATGCAACCCTTTATGCTCTTTAACATCATCTTCCCCTTCTTTTCACGTTCTGGCGCACGGCGTTGGGACGGACGGCAGCCATAGTTTCATCTGATAGTCTGTAAAATCTGAAGCTTGTTTTGAGCCCAAACGAGCGGCAGGGCAGTCCGAACAATAATTAAGGCTAAAATACTGCCAAATTATGTCATTGCCCTTCCTGGCTGACAAGTTGTCCTAAACATGAATTAGGGTGGATGTTTAGATAACTTTTATGTACTTTCCAGTATGTGTGGACATTTTTGGTTATTTTACAGTTTTGGATTTTTTTTTTTTAATGATTCAAAAATGGACAAAATTACTTGTACCTTTCAAGCGGCTAAATACAATAACAGAAGTAAAAATGTTCTTTCACAATGCTTACGTCCTCTACAACGTGGTAGTATCTGGCAAGATGCAAAAGTTGATTCAGGGGCGGGGGTCGACTACAGGGAGGTATTACACCCATCAAGGCATAACTGGGCAATGTGATAACGGGCTAGGACCACACCGCCCAATGTTCAAAAAAGAAAAGAACTTGTCTGCGTTGTTGCGATATGTGTCATATGTTCATTTTTAAAAACCTTTTCTACAAGCTTTCTATTTTCACTTTCGATTAGTTCCACCTGCAGCAACGGCCCAGTCGTAATCACAGTGATATAGTTATAAAGATAATTCTTCTATTATGGTATCTTAGAGAAAAGATGATAAAAGATTGATAGGTTATTGTGAAAATGAAGTCCTCATCAACTACAAACTGATTATTCCTATATTGTCGACTGGCTAAAACTTGGTTTTCATAATGGACTGATAGACAAATTACTAAAACAATAGACAAATATTTGCTGTTTTACTGCAGACAAATGTATTGGCATTTGTCATGTACGTGTGGTTGGATATCTTTTCATTAGGTGTTTGCATACTCAGTGGTGTTTTTCGTAGGTCACCATTTTGAATCTATTAAAGCTGCTGAGGCCAAATCATGCTGGCCGTGCTTTGTCATGCTTGTGGCTTCATGTGCACACCTTTCCATGTTATCCAAGATAAAAATATCCTTTAATCCTCGGCCACTTTATATATAACAGTTGGATTAATGATTTGTGATGAAGATGGCCTTCATCCACCTCTTTATCCAGCCTCAATGCTGATGTTAAAATGGAATGTGAGGATGTCGAAGTGACCAAGGTCTACCATTGATTCTGAACCAAATGTTGTCCTGTTTGTCCAGTCTAGCATGCCCAGACTAGCATGTTGCGCAACTCATTTCCTTTCACCGTAGCAGCTGTTTTCTGGTTTCATTTATCATGACGTGCAAACTTCCCCCTTGTATTATAGGGCATGTTTTGGAGTTGCAGACAGAGTATTTTTGATGAGATGAAGAAGAAGTTTTCACAGGTAGTCCTGCTGTGTGTGTGTGCACGAGGTGGTAATATGCACGTTATTTGATTGTTGTATGAAGCACCTGGCAGTATGAATTATCTTAATTACATTTTTTTACGTTTTTATGATTGCTTTCACGCGTGTATTACTAATATATTTTGAGATGCAAGTACGCCTTTATAGTTTTTAGTACTGAATAATTATCCATTTAATTTATCGCCTGGTAGTGGTATTGAGTAGTAAGTCGTAGAATTAAGACATCACGATACACAATTTCTATTTTAAGTTGATCATACTGTAGGACGATTTGAATAAAATTTGATGTGGACTGAAATATTTCAGTTTTATTTGAAAACTTGTTGCAGTGTGATGAAATTCTTGAATACGATCAACCTCTTAAAGGTCCCATATTATACTCCTTTTCAACAAGTTAATATAGGTCTCTGAGGTCCCCAAAACACTTTTTTGCTGAAAATACCACTCAGATTATGAATTTTAGCCAATTTTGAATGCCTCTATACCCCTCTTGTTCTCGACGGGCTGTTTCTGTGTCTGCAGCTTTAAATGCAAATGCTGCTGCTGCTCCCCACGCCCCACTCCGGAACTGCTCCAGCCGTGGCTGGTCGATACCATGGTTACAGTGAGCGTTTGCCCCCATGACAACAACCGATATGGGAAACCCAGGAGTTCATCCGCATATGTTTGATCCAGAATCTGACCCACAACAAGGAGAGGCTCCTGCAGAAGTTCAAACATTGCGAATGCAGCACAACATTTCTGAATGGTTAGTTAACAAAATTTTTCAACTTTTTTTACACATGGCCCGGGACCTTCGCAGACCTTGATCGGGTGCAATGGCCCATCCCCGGGGGCTAGGGCCTCCAAACTCGGGGCAAGTGGTGGTCGGGTCCTCCCCAGGATCCGTGCACAGTTTGAGGTCGGTCAGCCTGGCGGTTCTGGGGGAATGGCCCAGGAGCTCCACGGACTTTGATCGGGTGCAGCGGCCCGGTCCCGGGGACTAGGTCCTCCAAACTTGGGGCGAGTGGTGGCCGGGTCCTCCCCGGGATCTGTGCACAGTTTGGGGCCGGTCAGCCCGGTGGTTCTGGGGCATGGCCCGGACACAAAGTACTTAGCGCACACGTACAGGTTTTTGCCAACTGTAGCTGGGACGTTTATCCACTCAGCTCTTCTGTCCTCTGAGGCTGGGGGACGATGTAGCAATTTGTGCTGGTCAGTGCAGCCAACAACAGAGCAGTTCGCATGCTTAACTCTTAGCCTCGACATAATGCTAGCGGGTCCGGTGCCTGCGAGAAATAAACGGTGCACCTTTGCAAAGGTAGTTCTCAAGCCATGGGTGGAGATATATATACGGGGGCGGTCTCATTCTAATGAGTCCCCACTTGACATAGGAGGGGGAGGCAAATCTGAATGGCTTGTTGAATCACATGTTTTCAGAAATGGACAGCCCAAAACTGACTGGGTTGTCTTATTTCACAGTTTGTGTGTTAGTAAGTCCACCACAGACCCAAATGTATGTGCACAAAAAAAGTGAGTATTCCATAATATGGGACCTTTAAACATTTGTTTTTTAGATATACAAAGGAGCGGTCGGGATTACATAATCCATGTTATATAGCGTTGTAGTTACTAAGTCATATTTGATCAAATACACAGGAAAAAAACAACCACTCTGACCATTAACTACCAAGTGGGTATTACTGAAATCACATTATAATGCTACCTGCTCCTCTTTCCATTACCTATTCATTACTGAGAATGTACACACTCCTCCAGCAGAGTTCTCTGGTATTCAAACCTGTCAAACCAGCTGCACACCACAAAATTGGTCTGTACATGAGTGTCGGTGTGAAGCTCAACTAGAGAACATGGAATGAGTAAAGTTATGTAGGGAGGCAAGATTGCCACTCAGGATTTATACTACTTACACTAATATGGTTTGGGAATTTGCTGTTGGCCCTTCTAACAGATTTTAATTTGATGATTTGATGGCATGGATTTTACTCATTGTGTCTTGAAATGTTTTTGTTTTTTTTGTTTTGGTGTATATATTTTTTTTAACCTTTTAATAATAACATCCTCACAGGAGGAAACTTCATCACTGAATTGCACTGTATTTTGTGTGTTATCTTGTAAGGACGTTCTAACCTTTCTATCCTAACTCTAGACTGTCCACAAGTACAGGGTACGTGATGATACTCTTAAATAATGCGGCTTGTACTGTTAATGTTTATAGTTTTCCTTCTCTGATTTTTGCAGATCGAAAATGCAGCAGAGGAGCCCAGAGTGCTGTGTATCATTCAGGACACCACTAATGCCAAGACGGTCAATGAAAGGCTGACCCTTAACCTTCCTGCCTCCACGACCCTCTGCAAACTTAATGAAGATATTGCCCACAAAGCAGGCTATGTGATTGGCACATTTGACCTTGCGTGGGGCAATACATCGGACATGGTTAGAAAATTAGAACGGAACAGTCTAGCCCGTAATGCACTATTAAGCTGCACATTAATGATTTAATCCTCATTAAGTTATGCTAAACATGCCGAGGAGTGTGCTACGTGTGTTTGTGTGCATGTATGCGTGGCATTCCTTTTTTTGTGTAAGTGAGCCTGAGATAATCCCGCAGCTGACCCAGGCTAGAGCTGAGGTGCTGTGTGTTGTTATCTCACTGAGTAGGTCAGTGGATTAAGTTTTGTTTCCACTGGAGCCTGTTGCATACTCCTGCTCAGCCCGTAGGGAAAACCAGAATCATTCTCTGCTGTGAAGTGCACTGTACATGTCAGTCTCGACATGCACTACTCTTGAGCATGGTGTAGAGGCTGTTTAAAGATTAATATATCAGAAACCGTAGTTTAAGTTATTTACTTTGTAGAGTATCTTTGGAATGAAAAAGGCCATTTGTTTATAATGATTTTGTTGGCTGTTGTCTAGGGCACTGTAAAAATAAATCGATACTCGGATACAATTATATTCTTTAAACTTCTGAATTGATTGAAAAATTGTAATATCCATACTTTGTTTGGAAGTTATGAAACCATTAAATACCACCTTAGTTGCAAATTAATTCAAATATTTAATTTCTCCATGAGATGTTTTGTGAACTATTAATCTACTATAACTATAATCAGTGCAATCACTATCGTATTGAACAGATAATGTACTGAATCATGACCCTTTTTTAAAATCTAAATCGAATTTTGAGATCCTGAACAATATCCAACCCTAGTGATGTCTGTTGGTTCTCCATTGATCTTGTTTAATCACGGTTGTCTTCAGTCTATATTGATTTCCCCCGTTTTGACTATCTCTGACTGCTCTCCAGACACCACTGGACCACAACAGCGATTCGTCCCTGTTGGAGTCTGGCTTTGAGGCGGGGAAGAGGAATTTCCTTCAGCTCACTGACAAAGATGGAGAGCAGCCCCAGATTGCATCGGTAGGCACCCAACAAATAAGGAAACGGATCTCTAATTTCTTGATTTTGATTGCATGATTTCCTCCCCTGAGAAGGGTCACTGCGGTTTCAAAAGCTACAACATTTTCTGCAAAAGCTACAATGTTATGTGCACATGCGTGCGCTTAGGACGAGTCGGGAGCAGCTGACAGCAGTGGACTGGACGACAGTTCCCAGGAGCGTTTCATCGAGCCCTTGCCGAGAGACTGCACCGCAGGCTGCAGCAGTGACTACAGCAGCCCGTCATACTCATACTCGTCTATACTCAGCAAGTCTGAAACAGGTGGGGCCCGACTCGTTACAAAATCAGACATCACTTCCTCAATCCGTTTCTTGATTTTTGTTTTTTTTCACTCTCTCTTTAGGATATGTCGGCTTGGTGAACCAGGCCATGACCTGCTATCTGAACAGCCTCCTACAAACACTGTTTATGACCCCAGAGTTCAGAAACGCTTTATACAAGTAAGTACTTGTGATTGATTGGCCTTTTTCTTCAGCCACATGTTTCATAAAAAGACCGCTTTGCAAACTCTGTAACCTTTTTCCTCCAGTTGGGAGTTTGAGGATACCGAAGAGGACCCGGTGACCAGCATCCCTTACCAGCTGCAAAGACTTTTTGTTCTTCTGCAGACCAGTAAGAAACGGGCAGTCGAGACGACCGACGTGACGCGGAGCTTTGGCTGGGACAGCAGTGAGGGTGAGCACTCTCCTGTTACTACACTGCAGTCTGTGCGATTGTGTATCTGCCTTAATCTGTGTGTCTAAGTCCTTAAAGTCTTAAATTGTCTTGAATTCAATTTGACAAATATTAGCCCTTAAAAGACATTGAATCGTTTTAAATTTAAATTTATGAGGTTTTACTTTCAATATAAACATTTTGTCCGATTTTATTTATCCATATTTAGCCATTTTTGTCAAAATGAGTCACGTTCTTCTGCATTATTAAACATTTCTGATAAAACCCTAAAGCCTACAGTTGGACCTAATACTTACCTTCAGACTTGCCAACTACGCATGTTAGATTAACCCAATTCACTTCATACTGAACCGCCATACTGTATGTGCCTGAGAGAAATCCAAGAAATTCCTCGTACTTTCCTATCCAAGGTTCTGTGGAAAACGCTAATGATTAGATCTCTTCCGGTAGCTAATCACTTGCCTATCTGACCTAAAGGAAACAGTTCATAGAATCACCTAGTCCTTAACCTTCCCTATAATACTTAGCTCTGCCCTGTACCAGATATATAATACTTAACTTTACATGTGACTGAATAAGAGAAGTTTCGAGAAATTTTTATCTAAATTTAAAGTCTTAACGTTATAAAAATTTAACTCTCTGATGCCAGTGCACTTAATTACATATACATGTTGTGTTTTCAGCCTGGCAGCAGCATGACGTGCAGGAGCTATGCAGGGTCATGTTCGATGCTCTGGAGCAGAAATGGAAGCAGACAGAGCAGGTAGGAGAACGTGAGAACTGAGCTCACACGTCAAACTGGGTAGTTTGAGCGTCGGAACAAAGGGGCTACTGTGGGGCAAGAGGCTCGGGGAAATAAGTTTGGACGGTTAGCTATTTCTAATTTCAGGAGGTGTAAACTGTAAACACTTTGTTCAGTGTGTGTGTAAATGTGGAGCCACTGAGTCTGCACATGTGAGCACTTCTTATTGCTTGTAACAAAATCAGCTCCTATCTTGTTGAGACAAAGCCCCGTAAGAATGATTCTTCAGCTCTATTTACAACATGACTAATGTAAACTGAGACGTCTGTAAACTTCTATAGTGTAATTTATACTGTCAATTCTTCCAGTGCTTACGGTGGTTAAAATTGGGAGAGAACAAAAGCCAACAACATTTTGAAGTTTTGGGGAATCAAGCTGCAGTTAAAACATCAACTGAGCCAAGTTGGAACATGTTAAGAAGCTTGAACTTAAAACACTAAACACAAAAAAAACGATAAAACACTAAATCATGTTTTTAAAATGTTTGTATTCTTCCCATATAAA
The DNA here is from genome assembly GCA_900302355.1 of Cyttopsis rosea. Classification (NCBI taxonomy): domain Eukaryota; kingdom Metazoa; phylum Chordata; class Actinopteri; order Zeiformes; family Parazenidae; genus Cyttopsis; species Cyttopsis rosea. The sequence goes on from OMKR01053622.1 coordinate 8,192, forward strand.
GACATGTGCTTAGCCCGGTCTCAATTTCAACATTTCATGTTCAACGTCATGCATTTAGGAAATGGGGTAGAAATTGTTCTGGCATCTATTGGTTTAAATTTTACCCTGTGGCACATTCTGGCCTCCTGTAACTCTGTATGCTAAAAATACACTTGCTTACCTGGCCCTATTGTCGTAACTCCACAAGTTTATTTTTCTAATGTGTGTGGTTGGCAGTGAACAGCTGAAATCTTGAATTGATCTTGAAAACTGACTCTCAATGCCTTCTTGCCCCCAGGCGGACCTGATAAACCAGCTGTACCAGGGAAAGCTGAAGGACTATGTCCGCTGTCTGGAGTGTGGCAATGAGAGCTGGAGGAACGACACTTACCTGGACATCCCACTTGTCATCAGACCCTTTGGAGCCAGCCAGGCTTTTGGCAGCGTGGTGAGTTTCACTGCGAGTGAATCTGAACCTGCCTTTACCTCTGTGCTTGTAACTAGGGCTGGGCTATGTATCGAGATAATATTGATGCGAGACTAACCTAACCCTATCATCTGGTATATTTGTTAATCATACAGATGTCTCTGGTTTCAAATGACGTCTTTGCCACGGCGGCAGTGAATATAGATATAGAGATATATTTATATATGAGGTAAATACAGGTAGGTGTAGTGCGCACCTTCCACCACCAGATGGCACATGTGAGCAGACTCTCTAGAGAGACTGCTGCATTCTGGGTAGTGGGCGTAGCACGCACAACAGAAGGTCCGTGCGAAGATCAAATGCAAGATTCCTTACCGAGAGAAGCTGAACCAAGAAGCATTACTTCGACAAAATATAGGAAATTAACGGGCTTGATCCGTACGAACACAACGAGTGGTCGGTTGAACTCTACAAGCTGCCGCAAGTTACATTTCCGGCCGTGTTTTCCTGCCTTCTTTGATGTGTGAGCATTTACTTCCAGTAATGGTAATAGTAGTAGTAATAGTTTGTCTTTTATTTGTATCTCTACATTTTTCACTTGAAATGTCAGTACTTAAAGGTTGCATTGCCACTGCACTAATCAATATTGAGATATTGAATGTTGACAATAAAGAGATTCAGAATTGGAGTAAGTTTCCATCTATTTCGGTAAGACGTAGTATGAATAACGCTGTTAATGCAGTCTACAAATAATAAACTAATAAATACTAATAAAAGTACAGTAAAAAAAACGGACTTACTTACTGTGAAGTACAGGAATAAAAATACAATAATAAATAGTAACAAGGTAGAAGAAAAGGTTTGAGTTCATGTTGGTATTTGAGGAAGAAAATGCATAATGGTTTGATGGAGGAATGGTACGTTTCAGAAATTTGGCTCTTGCGAAAATTTAATATATTTATGAATATATTTAGAATGTTTTATTTGAGATTGATGTAGATTTAGACCTATCACAGTGTGACTCGAATTCGAACCGGCGTTTCTGCGGTCATCAAGCAAGGCGAGATCAAGTTGGTGTTTGACCCGCTGCGGTCCCCGCTGCCCGGCTAAAGAGCGCCGCGGCCGGGGAGAGCGGAGGAAGCAGACGCATAGCGGCGACATAGAGCAGCGGGTTCCGTGTCGTATTTAGTCTATAAACTTTAACTTATTTTATAAAATAAATGAAATGAATACATATACAATAAAACCACAATTTTTATTGGTTGGTTGTGGAGGGAGGGAGGCAGGGAGCTGCGCTGTGCTCCGCAGGAGCGTGTGCAGCAAGATGCACGTTTCCTCGATTTCTCAATCCCTAGCTTCTCTTATTTCACCTATTTCCAATTAAAGACTGGAGAAACATTCTTTCGCTCTCCTTCCGTCAGAGTGGTCCGCAACATGGTGCCGTGTACAGAGCTGTTAATGGTGAACAACCTTACCTTTGTGTAGATCAGGAGCCACTTTAACAAAAATTATTTTTGCAAGAGCCATCACTGATCACAAAGCGCACTGCAAACAGCGCAAGAATAGTTTGTGTGCAACTTTCACATAGATTATGGTAGACAGCAAACCCGAAGTTACGTAGAGAAAGCGAGGAGCCGACACTAGTGCGCACATCTGCTGCAGCTGCCACACTGCAGCAACGGATTGCTGGAATATTGCACTTAAATAAAAAACGTGGATTAATATAAAGTTGTTTTTTCTATTCATTTCTATTTCTTTTTTATCACTACCAGGAAACAGATCTTTATAGATGCGCTCTCTCGAAGCGGCATAATGAAGGCTTGTGAGCCTCGGGTTGAGTATAGATTATTATTTATTTATGTGCAGTGAAAGTGACGGTGCAGTCAAGGAGTCACCAGAAGCCACTCCACCATTGATAGGCTAAGGACTGAGTGGGGGTCGTTCGTGGCGGTGATGATACTATTTCATGTAAATTAGGTTGTGCCGATTTGCTATCGGAGGCTGGGGGTTCAGGCAGTGGCGATTCAAGGATTTTTAGACAATGTGATTTGAATCAGTCAGGAAGGATAAGGAGAGAGCAATTGTCTGTGACCACCACATGCAAAACCATTCCTTTTTTGGGGGTTGTCTTGCTTTTGCCTCTCCATTGCACCTGTTGTCAATTTCATTTGCACCAAAGCAGGTGAAATTGATTCACAATCACTTGTGCTTCCTAAATGGACAGATTGATATCCCTGAAGTTTAACTGACTTGGTGTTATACAGTGACGATTAAGTGTTCCCTTAATTTTTTTGAGCAGTGTATATATTTTAC
>OMKR01053623.1:0-11834 GCA_900302355.1 Cyttopsis rosea
CTTCCCTGCTGTCGCTTCCTGTAGTCCACGATCATCTCCTTGGTTTTGCCGACGTTGAGAGAGAGGTTGTTGTCCTGGCACCATGTTGCCAAGACGCTGACCTCCTCTCTGTAGGAGGACTCGTCGTTAGTGGAGATGAGACCCAGGATGGAGGTTTCCCATTCTCACCACCTGGGGTCTGCCCGTCAGGAAGTCCATGATCCAGTTGCAAAGGGAGGTGTTAAGACCCAGGATCCTGAGCTTTGGAACGAGCTTAGCGGGCACAATTGTGTTGAATGCTGAGCTATAGTCAATGAACAGCATCCTCACGTATGTGTTCCCCTTGTCCAGGTGGGAGAGGGCAGTGTGAACTGCCAGGGAGATGGCATCGTCCGTAGATCTATTGGGGCGGTATGCAAATTGAAGGGGGTCCAGGTTGTCAGGGAGGGAGGAGCAGATGTGGGTGCTGACTAGCCGCTCGAAGCACTTCATGATGGTAGAGGTCAGTGCTACAGGGCGATAGTCATTCAGGCAGGTGATGGGATGTTTCTTGGGTAGTGGTACAATGGTGGTTTGTTTGAAGCAGGTCGGGACTGTCGACTGGATCAGGGAGAGATTGAATATGGAGGTGAATATCTCCGCCAGCTGATCATAATGGAGCTCTGCCTAGTGCGACCATCTTGCAGCGCATTCCATTGTATTATTATCTTTATTCTCCATTTTTTTAATTCTCTCATAGTTTTATGCTAATCATCTGTAGGGAAATGCACCATACCTCACCATGACAAATAAACTGATTCTGATTGGGGAGGTCATTGCAGGTGGCTGACTGCAGAGCCTGGTGGTCATGAAACTACTCTTGAATTTGTTCAGTGGCTTGTATGTGAGCATTAAGCTATTTTTCCCACATTCAATATCTTGACTTTCCAAATATATGCTTATATGCTTGTTACACAGTACACTTGTTCAGGAAACATATAACCTTCTGGTGTTGATTCCACGATAACGCTCTATAGTTCACCCTGCATTTACATTGTGGCAAATCATTCTACCGCAATACTGGTTGTGGACCCACACGACAAAATAATGTGTGGGCTAGTTTGACCGTGGGCTTGACCGGAGGAAAATACACCACAAATCCATTCTAAATAAACTAGGCTACTTTCACCTACTGTATCCAACACTCAAATATGTCATAATTACCTGTCCACGGGATATGAAAACTGGAAATTGGAAATACCATAAGCTCAAAATTTGGCTTCAAAATCTTGAACCAGAGAATATAAAATATAAACAACACCTTGTTTTTTCCATTTTCTTTTTATTTATAATTGAATATAAAATGAACAGATAATACAACAATTTAAATGTTAAACCGCGTTTAACAGTTGGTTTTACATTGGATGTAGGAAGCTGGGTTAAAGAGGACTCGGACCACATTCATGTTTTTCCATTGCTCAGGGCTCCAGATTTTATGCATGTTTGTGCATTGGTCTTGGACACAAGGGGTTTCTAAATGGTATAAATGCCATAAATTTCAGCATTGTGATGCTTAAAATGTCGTTTTTAGTTTGAGACAGGAGTGCCGATTCAATTCTGTGGCAATTGTGAGGCTGCCATTTATCCACTATACACTTAAGTGGCCGTCTATCACTGTTGGTGCGCTTCAACTTGCAACCTTTCACACATTGAATTATTCCGAAGTGTTTGTGTCCAATGCTCTTGAAATCTGGCACCCACTATTTAGCCTAGAACTTGTGTTGCTTGGAAGGCTCACATGTCAGTGTGCCAATTGTCAGACATCTTTTATAGGTGACAAAAACTGCTAATTGTAAATCGTGATTTAGTTAATTGAAAGTTAAAATGGCTAATGTGTGCTTTATTTTGTCCACTTGTCTATTGATGTAATGATTGACATTCGATATCTCACTTGAAACTAGTGCAGTTTCCCATTGAAAACATGCCTGTTCGTAATGGCACGTTCTATTTCACATACATTTGTCCTTATTGGCTTCCCCTCTGCACATGCGCACCTTGCTGAAAATTTAAATGTACCCATCAGCCGATCCGATGTGGCCTGCCCCTATAAAAGGGCCCTGCGCACGCTGTTCTGCTCCCCATTTTCTTCAGCAACCTTTCACTCAAGAGCAAAGATACGAAATACCCGGAGATCTGAAGATCTTGAAGATGAGTGACCCTAGCGTCCCACCACAATGGCCCTTTTCAGGGCCAGGCTCCCTGGGTCAGCGGTGCGAGGGATGCCCAGCATTTTTGTCGCCAGCGGACCAGTACGTCCGCTGCTTCGAATGCCACACCAAACAGGCAGTCAAAGATCCGGTTGCCTGCGGCGCATGCACAGCCCTGCCGAAGAGTGAGTGAGACCAGCGTCTCGTTCACTTTTTCTTTAACAATGTCACCCCACTGACAGGACACCCTCAACCTGTTTGGAACGGGGGAGGAGGAACTGGAACAGAATCTGTCCTGTCCCTCTGCCACCCCTGCGGATCCCCCACCAACTCATCGACTGTAACCCAGATGGGTTACCCCCTGGATGAGTACCAGGAGGCGGGTACACCCGGAGCATCGATTGTCTCCCTGGCACCGGAGGGTGGCGTGCCCACAGCACGACTTCCTGGGGCTCATTTGTTCGGCAGCGGCAAGGAGGAGCATCCACCTCCCCTTCTCCCCCATTCAATGAGGCACCTGACAAAATGGTGGCGGAGGTCTACAAGACGACGTCTGTAGACAGAAGGGATGTCCTCTGCCCGCAGTTTCCCGCCATCAACCACTACATTGACAGTGCTGGGATCCCTCATCTGATCCCTCGCCAGACTGGCAATGCTTCTGATCTCTCATGCTGCATGGCAGACAGAAAGAAAGCCCACCCTGCCAAATAAGTGCCACCAGCTCCTCTCTGGGTTCACGGAGAAGAGCTGTGGCGCACAATTGGCGGGGGCAGCCAACAATGTCGCCCTCCTCAGTGCTTCTCTGGGCACCTTTATGGCAAGCAGAGAGACGATGTCTCCGGCGGAGATGGATGAGGCGGCAAGGACCTCCGGCGCCAGCCTCCACCTGACCCAAGCCCTGGCGGTATCGTCAGGTAGAACCATGACTTGGGCCACACAGACCCAGTGTGTGCTGTGGCTGGACCTGACCGCTCTCCCGGAGCCAGAATTTTTTTTTATTGATTAACGGGCAGCTTGCCGGTGACTGACTCTTCAGACCCTCCTTCACCAAGCTGATCGAGCAGCTCCGTAGGCAGAGGCACAGCTGAGGCACAGCCCTACTACAGCCCCCCCCGCCACGCAGACGACCGCCAACGCCTGGCGACTGCCAGCGAGCAACTGGACCGGCTTCCTCGCTCTAGACCAGGAGGTGCTGGGAGAACCCCTCACCGACTGGCCCCAACGTGGTCTAATACACCTGTTGTGAATAAACTGATTAGATCTAAAAAAAACATTTATTTTAATAAACGAATACATCTCCAACGCCTTATCAGAGGAGATAGCGGCACTTCTAAAGAAGGGAGCCATATCGGTCGTTCCGCCAGCGAACGCCCCCTACTTCCTGGTTCCCAAAAAGACAGGAGGAGCGAGACCAATGCTGGATTTACGAAGTCTCAACAAACTTATTAAAGACACCTTAGACAATTTAGTAAAGACACCGTTCCGCACGTTGACTACACAGCGCCTGCTGCTCCTCAACCGATCTCAAGGATGCATTTTTTTCATATACCAATCCTACCGGCACGAGGGTTCCTCCGCTTTGCCTTTATGGGAATAACCTACAAGTACCAGCGGGTATCGTTCGGTTACTCCCTAGCACCACACACCTTGTCAAAGTGCGTGGAGACGACACTGAATCCACTTTGAAGGAGAGGTATGAGAATATTGTTCTATTTAGACGATATACTCCCCAGAGTTAGCGAGAGCACACACCAAGTCCCTGGTGACGCATCTCTCCCACCTGGGTTTCACCATCAACTGGGAGAAGAGCAGTCTTTTTCCTAGACAGTGGGTGGATTACCTGGGCATTCATCTGGACTTGCTAACCATGAAAGCATTGACAGCCCCTTGTCAGAACGCTATTGTAGCAGCAGTGGAACACTGCCGCCCTCGATGGGTGGTGGTGGCAGTAACCATAATGCGCCTGTTAGGACTGATGTCAATAGCACATACAGTAGTGCCGCTGGATCTGCTTCACATGCGTCCCATCCAGAGATGGTTCATTAGTCTAAAAGTGGATTCTGTGCGCCACAGAACACGTTTGTTGACGGTCCATTGCTCATGTCATATTCATGCTCTGGATGCATATGTCCAGCGCACAGCAGCAATGAGGAGCACAACCCAGCTGTTTGTTTCCCACAGCGGAGCTACTATGGGAAAACCTGTGTCGAAACAGCAGTTTTCTCATTGGTTATGTGATGGCATCTCACAAGCCTACACGGAAATGAGTCAAGTTATGCCACCGAGCATCACGGCTCACTCGACTCGCTGTGTGACAGCGTCCACTGCCCTGTTTGGAGATGTGTTAGTGGAAGACATTTGCATGGCAGCGTCACCATACCCCTTTGTCAGATTTTATCGACTGGATGTATCTGGAGGATCTCTGTCTTCCTCTGTGCTCCACACAGCGCCCCTTGTTTAGTCCCTACTGCATTGTGTGGATACGTTGTGAGAACCGCTTATCCAATATGCAAATGAGGATGGACAGTTCCAGCGCATGATTGGTTTAAGCGCCGGTCTGGATACATGGCAGGCCTTCCGTGTTGTGAGGTGAGTCACAATGCTATTTTAAAGTGGAAAAATATTTTTGGCCGGTTTTACCGGCTTAGTTATTGCTTTGACTTTGACAGCAGGGCGTAGACTCTGACATCGCCTTATGTCAATAAGGACGAAGCTAGAAGGTGGAGCCTATGAGTAAGAGAATGATAGTTAGCTTACTCAAACTCAAGTTCTATGATCATAAGCAAAGCCCTTTAGCTTTTCCTGCCCCGCTGTCTTCCTAGGGTTGCTGAAGATCTTTGGGGAGCAGAACAGCAGGCACAGGGCCCATTCATAGGGGCAGGCCACAGCGGATAGGCTGATGGGTACATTTTCAGAAAAGCACAAATGCACGCGGGGGAAGCAAATAAGGAGAAGCTAGAGGGCTTCACCTATGATCATAACTTGAGTTAGAGTAAGCTAATAATGCTCTTTCAGTCCATTTTTGATAAAGGGTCATGCACAGCAAACTTTGTAAAGGTGTATGGTTTGTAAGCAAAAATCGTCACATCTGTATAATTGAGAATGTAAAATCGGCAACAATCACAGGCATATACATTCAATCGTTAAAAAATGTTTAACTCAACTGCGCTCAAGAGTTTCAACAATAGATAACAATTCAATTTAAAGTAAACACGATGATTCATATCCCAACCAAGTTATATACAAGGGCTTTTCTTTTTAAACAGCTGATTTGCAGAAGTGCAAAAGAGTCAATAAAGCTCTGATAAGATGCATAATGGTGTACAACCTTTTTTTTGGTAAAACATATCGACAAAATTGTGAGCTTAAAGAGGCAATAGACAACTTTTCAACATTCCCCCTAGCGTTTGCAAGTGGTATGCTGTCGCAAAGACAACCGGCTTGCTTTACATTTTCCTCAGTGCCAGGTTCTGTGTAAGAAATGCGTAGCCGTCAACCCTCCCATTTTTTCTCAGGATTTTCCTGCATTTTTCCTTTCTTTTCCGCTGTCCTCTCTGTTTTTTTTATTTTCCCAAAACTTTAACCTTTCAAAAAAAATAAAAAATAAAAAATAAAAAACAGTTGGCTTGCACCACCGATCTCCACGATCCCCGCTCCGCTGTAAGATCCGCTCTGCGTCCCCATTCCCTATTTCTCCAAACAATACAATAATAACAGTGTGTTTTTATTCTAGATGTATTTATTGTAACAAAAAAAGCCCAGTGCGTAACTCTGCGCGGGGACACCAGTTATTCTCTTAACTTCACCCCACCCCAGCATGCAATGGTTGCTGCACTTCCTTTGAGCCGTAAATCGATCCTTCATTTTCCCAGGAGTTCGTACCCGGTGGCAATCCGAATTGCATAGTGAAATCGAGGCAGGGAACCAATTTAAATGCAGATGGTGTCATTATTCTACAGTATAGCCATTACTGTGCAATGAAAATTTACTTACTTACTTCATAATGATAAGTAAAAGCAAAAACGTTGTCTATTGTCAAGTGAAAAGGTGTTTATAGTTCCAAAAAATTTGTCTTTCCTTTGGGCGCTTATATTTATGATTTATTAGTTATGACAAACTTTTACCCCTTTTTTTGTGTGCTTCAATTTTTTTTATTTTGTAGAAAAAAATTATCTAATGGATTATTGTAGATAAATATAGTACATGGCAAACAAAAAGAATCACCATATGACCTTAACAGATGACAAATGAAAACACAAAATATCATACACACTATCAAATATGAATATAGAAAAACAAGAAGTATGAAGAATATAAGAAAATACAAATAATAATTAAATTAATCGTCAAAAAATAAGTAAATTAAACGCAAATAAGGTTTACACATCAGGGGTTGCTAAAAGAATAAAAGATGAAAAATAAAAAATAAACAAGAGAGAAATTCTACATCCATCAGCAAGAACACAAATTTAGGATGACATTTGAGTTTTTTTCTTATGAATAAAAAAATTGGTAGCAATATAAGAAAATAAACTACATGTTCAACATTTACGTTTATATTCAAATAAGATTTTCTTGATTTGTTTTTTTTACGAACTTTTACCCCTGTGTGCCACATACTTACGCTCCTGACGTCATAAGCAGCGGCCTCTGCTTTCTCTTTGTGGCGGCAAGCCAGGACCACTCTGGCGCCCCTCTTGGCCAAAGCCAACGCGGTCGCTTTCCCGATGCCGGTGTTACTTCCTGGGGACGAGGGAAGACAAGAAGAAAACGCAAAATCATGGATATGTTTTTCATACTGATTGATACGTGTAGGGGGGGGGTTCAAGTAGCCCGAACATTACCCGTCACTACCGCCGTCTTGCCCTTCAGCGTCGCACAACTTTTGCATCTGCCTCCGGTTACGACATTGTAGTAAACTATCACGTATAAAGCGGTGACTGCAACGACCAAGGAGAGTAACACCGACATGCCTGCGGACTCAGATTTGACTGTGATATTTTTACGCCCGTGAGTTGGTGCACTTGTTCGATAGCTGGGATGGCCCCGTTCGAGTGGTTCCCCGCTTCCGGGTTTCCCGGCGAGGGGGCGCGCGAAACAGGGGTGACGTCAACGATGTTGCATTCCATTGTAATCGGAACTCTGAAAACTCTTGACTTTTTGTTGTGCAAAGGAACTACTCTAGTTGTTGTTTTTTTTTTTTAATGTTATGTTAACATACGTTTTGTAGCTTGCAGAATTCACAAGCTTGCCTCACAAACCCAGACATTTGCCGCGGGCGTCCATGCTTTCCTGAACAGAGATGACGATACCCGACCCGGAGGTGGAAATGACGGAGCAGGTGTCCTGCCATGGTACTTATCCCCGAAACTCAGTTCCGAATTCCAATGGAACGCAGCATTAAAATCCAACTTTATGACACCTGCTTAATTCCATATGTAAATTTACACACAAAAATGTTTTTCTTTTTTTTAAATAAAAAATGGAGATGTAACAAGAAAGCTGTTAAAATGATGTATTTATTTCTGCCCTCTGGTACGTGTTTACTTGTTCTTGCATGATATCTACACGCTTTCGAAATATATTTTGAAATTTGTTGTCAAGTTTGTTAACAATATTCGGGAGTTCCGTCCATCATAGCTTCTTACTGGCCTCTTTCTCAATTTTTAATCTTGTAATTTTAATTTATTATCAGAAACAGATTTAGTTGGGAGCCTTTTGGAGTAATAAGAGATCGTATATTCAAACAATCCGCCATTGCTAGGCTTCCATAATGAAACCCAATCGGTGTTGGGTATGCAAATGAGGCGGTACGCGCACGAGCGGCAGGTTCCTGCAGAGGAGGCTGCAATTTCAGGACCGCATTTCTAGGACACATGGGTAAGATGGACGACGCACTAACCCTAACCACCTCTAACCTCATACCTAAACTTAAAGGTGCATTGTGCAGAATTATTGGCATCTAGCGGAACGGATGTGGCAGAAATGGAAAATAATATTTATAATTATGTTTTAATTAGTGTATAATCCCATGAAAATAAGAATTGTGTTTTCGTTACCTTATAATGAGCTGTTTATATCTCCATGGGGGCTGGAGCCCCTTCCACTGAGGCCGCCATGTTTGTACAGTAGCCCAGAACGGACAAACCCAACACTGGCTCTCGAGAGGGACTTTTGCGTTTTTCGTGGCCACCGTAGATTCTCCTACACGGAGGGGAATTCAGTTGGTTGCAATCTGCAACCTCACCGCTAATGGCCGCTAAATTCAACACACTGTACCTTTAACCATCTCTAACCTCATACCTAAAACTACAAGTCGTTAGACAGTAAGTAGTATTTGGGTGGAATAAACCTTTAAAACTTTCTGTACTTGGACAGAAAGTAGTATTTGGGTGGATGGTGGCGCTGTTGCAAAAAACTAGGGTCCTAAAATCCTGAAACTGCAGCCACCTCTATTACAGGAAGTGTTCAGCGAAGTGTTCAGCGACAGCAAGCCTTTCGCCGCATGTGAACAGGAGTTAATGGGTTTTAATAACAACCTCTGATTTGTTTAAATAAATAAATGCAATTAAATAAAGACAACATTGACATTAAGTCATGTCAGAATACCAAAAAGGTGTACATAAAATGGGTTCTTTTTATGGGCACATTTCCATGTTTCCCCTCTTCCGGTCAGGAACACCCCCTTCCCATGCACATTGCAAAATAAGAATCCATGTTATGAGACCTCATTTTAATCTAATCTAGCATCTTTATGAGGGAGCATTTTCAAATTGTGAAATAAGAAAACTTAAGAACAAAGTTTATATTCTGTATTGCAGATGCTATAGAATTCAAGTTAATAAAAAAATTAAAGTAAGTGCCTGAGCACTTTTTTCATCTGGCCTATAAACCAAGAGACGTGTAAAAAAAACAACACCGATTATATAAACAGTTGTCTAAAGACTTAAAAAGACCGATTTAACTAACGAAAAGAACCATCGGCTGATCGAAAAGGTACATGGCCACTAGCCTTTATTTTTAAAAAAAATCTAAGATGTGATGCACAGTGCTCATCATTGACTCTGGAGGGCAGCCTTAGAAATCCACTGGAAAAACAGCCAAGGTCGCGCCCTAGACAAATCCGCTCAGTCTCTCGCTCAGCTCCCACAGTTTTTTTGCAGCGTCGCTGTCCTTGGCTTTGGAGTAGACATCCCTCACTGTGCAGTTGGAGAAATACCGGCCGCTGTAGGGCTCCAGACCTTCCTGGAGGGCACAGTGCAGAGTGGTCTGGGCCCCCTGTACGGTGTTCTTGAAGAAAAAGCCACGGATCAGCTTGAGAACCGCCGCAAACACTATGTTGGCATTGCGCGCAAGCTCGGAATTGATAGCCCCTGGAACAAAAAATAAATTTTATGTTTTTTGTTTTTCAATAGTTATCAGTATCGGCATGTCAGGATTTCGGTCACGGTCTACAAAACCGAGTTCGAGGACAGACCTGGGTGGAGGCTGTAGCAGGTGACGTCGCTGCCCCGCAGCCTCTTGGCGAGCTCGTGGGTGAAAAGGACATTACACAGTTTGCTGTCGCAGTAGATCTTCACCACTGGGAAGAACGAGGTTCCCGTGCCCAGCGCTTTGTGGGCGTTCAGACAGCCAAAGTCGATCGATCCCACGTTGTGGCCGACGGATGCCACGTTGACCACCCGGCTCGGGCCGCACTCCTTCAGCCGCTCCAACAGCAGGTTGGTCAGGAGGAAGTGACCGATGTGGTTAACCCCGAACATCATGCCCAGGCCGTCCTCCGTTTTGCCTTGCAGGTAGATCCCTGGGTCACAAGCAAGAGGTTAAATCTCGTCCCCAGGAGCCTCTTTAACAGGACACTGAACTTGAAATTCCTCGAAGCATTCAGACCCTCAAGATTCCCCTACATCATGGTGTTTTCATACTATAAAATAAAAAATAAATATCCAAAAGCTTCATATTTCGACATTTTGCGCTCCAAACTTTTGGTTAAATCATCACGGACAGGCTTTTTTCATCCAACACGCTCGCCACGCCTTAAACATTCGAGGAAAAGAAAAGGTTCAATCAGTCCAGGTCGTTGCTTGTCTCGCACACGGATGATGTGCAAGTCATGTACAAGGAAGACAAACAGTGTTAACAGTGAAACGGAACAAATCAAAACTTCACTGGGTGATTAAAATTCAGTCAACGAGGTGGGTTATTCATTTTAAAGAATACAAGAAAGCAAATTAAAAAACTAAACTAAGTAAAACCATGAGAAAACCTCAAATAAAACCTGATTGATTTTTGTCAAGCTTTGCAAATTAACAGAAAAACAACTTGCAGATAAACGGCTGTCACTAACCCCAAGGCACACATTTGCGAAGCCACGAAAGCAGATGCATCGCAAACCTGCATTGTTGATGAGAAGGTGCAACCTGGGCTCGCTCTTCAGAAAGGTTTCAGCAAAGGAGCGGATGGACTTCAGACTTCCCAGATCCAGTTGCATGAATGCCACATTGTTGCTCCCACTCTCCTAGATCGATAGAAATGTTAAGCCATATAAACCTGAAAAATTTACTGTTACACAACAAAAAAAAAGGTAGGATAATGGAAAATAAACATTTAAAAATTAAGCAGTAGTTTAAGTAGTTAAATAGCATACTGAGAGTAAAAATTGTAACAGTACACGGCAAACATACACCTCATCGCATTAACAAATCCACACTTCTGGTTGTCCTGGGAAGTAGAGGTAGATTTTGGACTTCTATAGACAATGAATGGGGGACAAGTGATGGGAACATTTTAAATTTCGTCGTCACCCTCTTGACTTCAGCAAGAGCAATTTCCCCTCTCTGTACGCTGCGACAGGCCAGAATGACTCTGGCCCCTCTTTTAGCCAAATCTATGGCGGTGGTCTTCCCGATGCCGGTGTTGCTGCCTGGGGGTCAAGTGGAAAGAAAGAAAAAGGTTCAGCCTCAATTAGATTTGTCAGGCCACAGCACCGAGAAAAAGAAGTACATTACAAAATTGTGCATAATATTTATCCCACCAATACATTTATCTTAAGATTAGTGGCTATCGATAGCCACTAAATTTACAAAAATGTGAATTTTGCAAAAATTAAGAGGAGATGGCTAAACATTTATTTTATGAATGTCAGTACACATTAGGATTCTGTGGGGAAATGTAGGATTATTTTGACTCCCAAACCAATCATTAAATTAAGCTGGAAGCCATGGATACAATATTACATTATGAAAACAAAAACCAGAAAGTTAATTTAGTCACTTTGCTGCGGAAATTTCACATCCATAAGGCCAAGTTATCGAGGTCTCGCCTATCGTTTGAATCTTTCACAATTGGATTTAAGTATTTTGAGTCTATCCAAGTTATAAATAATAAGAAATGTGCGCATACAATTAGTATGATACAAGAATTGTTTAAAGAAATGTGATATTATTGCCTACATTTTCTGTTAGATTATCAATTTATATTATTGTCTTTTATTTATTTCATTTCAGTAGTATTTTTTTCTTTTTTACATGTATTTATTGGAGTCATGTTTGTTATGTTAACATTATTTCATTATGATACCTTAATGTTTTCTGTTGTTGTCTTAATGTCACATGTTGTAACTGACTCAATTGTGAGTGAAATGTGATTCAATAAAAAGAAAAGCGAGAG
>OMKR01053628.1:0-10203 GCA_900302355.1 Cyttopsis rosea
TAATTTTTTATTTTCTTTCATTTTTATTTCCGCTTCTTGGCTTTGCTCCCCCATGGATGACTGGCGACATGGGTGACTATAAGGCCTACGCTCAGAACCGGCCCTGTCTCCACCAACTTCTCATTCTACTCCTTTCGATCGTGCACTTCCACTCACACTATTGGGAACAAAACTTATTAACAAGTTATTAACCAAGGGGGAAGAAACCCGGAAAATTGGTTAGTTGGTTAATTAAATCCCGCCAAAATTAATTTCCATTTCCATATTGACCGCTTTTAATGCCGAGTTGAACTGAAGCGGCTTCATGTGCGGCCGCAGTGTTGTGTCCGAAAGGTTTAAAAATATTTGGATGATTTCATCTACTCATGATCAATATAAGTGAAAACTTTTCAATGTGATGGTAACAAAGGTCTGGGCTGGCCTGCATTCGTTCTGATGGAACTGTGCAGTGAAGACGATGTATTCTTAACTGTACGAGAAGTGCATTACGAAACATGGCACACGATAACTACATTAAATACAATATATAAACGGGGCTAGCAAAGTTAGCGTGTTAATAACACGTTGAAAACACATTAATAATGCATTACCAAAATACATTTTAACGCTGTTATATATTTGATTCTACTAACGCATATTCCCAGTTTGACCCTTTAAACCAGGGGTGGCCAAACGTTTTTGGTTGTGGGCTACATACAGAAAAATATTCTGTCAATATAAGTCAATAAGTCATGGGCCAAACAATATTAACCGCAGGAGTTTCCAACCAGTTACACTGCAAGAAAAACTGTGTTTTTAGATCATAAAACCCCTGTGCCATTGAAACTTCATTTTCTATCAAAATAACTATAAGAAATAACAAAAAAAAAAAAAAACTAAGAAGTGCAATGTACATACAGTGCAATTTTAGAGACTATGTTCTCATGCGCCATATACCATTTTATTTTAAAAATTCACGCCGGGCCACTTAAAAACGGGCAGCGGGCCGCAGTTGGCCTGCGGGCTGTAGTTTGGCCATGCCTACTTTAAACCATCCATAGTTCACAGCCCAAATGCCTCTGCGCCTGTTTTACTTTCACTTTGGACTGGACACTGGAGACAACAGGTCAGTGAGTGGTCACAACTACCTCGGGGTTACAGAGCATCACATCAATAAAACTTGACTATGAATCAATGCATTGGTTTTTAAATAGAAAAACCTTCCTCGGGGTCATATTTGACTCAATTAAAAAAAAACTATGATTAATCGTGATTAATTATTTTAATTTAAACAAGTTAGGATTGGCGCAATATCGTACAGTAACTTGTACTGACTGTAGACTAACTGCTACTTGCCCATATTGGGCTCACGGGTCACTAGGTAGAATGGTGTTACTTCATGCTACCTTTGTGTAGATTGATGTCATTTCCATTTTAATCCCTTTCTTGACGACACTACTTTTGCTGCTGTAATCCCCGACTTTTCCTCTGGGGATTAAGAAAGTCGCATCTCATCACTACTCACAGTTTACCCTGGTAACCTTCCATGTCTTCTCCAGGCCGGGCTGCTTTCCCAGCTCTATTGTGAAGGGCCCGGCGTTGGGGTCAATGTCCCGGTCGCGGCCTCCGACCATCGCCACGTTCATGTCGTGGGTGTCCTCGCAGACCCGCGCTACCGACGGGAACACATAGGGGGCGTTGTCGTTGTAGTCCTGCAAGTAGATGACTAGCGTGCCGGTGCCCGTGGCTGGAGGGCTGCCTGAAACACACACATAAATAAACCAAGTTAGGAATAGAGTGTTATGACAAATAGAAATACCATATTTAGCACTTTGCAGCCTTTGCGTGAACAAAGCAAACAGTAAGCACAAAAGAAATGAACTAATTTCAAGTTTTAGCTATGAGAGCACAAAATGAAACCTTGCATTTAAGAGCTAGAGGTTGGAATTTGGAATGTTTATCCTCATTTTCTGTTGTGGTGTTTCTGCCATCAGTCGATAAATATGATTTTCGCATCAATCCAGCCTTGGTCGGCCATGAGAGTCGATGTTCTGCCAGCACGATCCTCCAGTGGTTGTAATGGACGTGAAGAGGGTCGGATTCATTTAGCTCCAAAAGCACTTTAGAGTTGAATTGGCGGTGTGCCTAAAATTACACATAATTGTAGCAAATTCGAGCAGTTATTTCATAAATCCGATGTGAAGAAGCTGTCGGGGGATAATACAGAACGTGACGGGCGTTTCGCAGCGGAGAGAAGAGCCTGTTAGGGCGGCTGGCAGCGATTGCCACAATAGAAGCCGGTTAGATCAATACTGTGGCCAAACAAAATCTCCTACAAAAGCAGGATTTCATACAAACATACTGCAGAAGAAAACAAACAAGAATCCTCTGTTTTCATCCTCTGCCTCAACATGAGAACAGTGATAAGTAACTGAATATGTGAGTGAAAATGGCATCTATTTATCATATTCTAAGACGGAGTGGATTTTTACAAGTTGCTGGCACCCTTGCGGGTTCGGTGACTCCTGGGAACACTGGGACGTTCACATAACACCAGATTTGGAATGCATGCTCCATGTCTGAACAAAGTTAAGGGATTGAGTAAAGAATATCTGAGATATACAGTAAGCCAATGAAATCCTGATTTCATGTTGCAATATCTAATCTAGTTTATGTCACAGTGCCATAGGACCTTGAACACTGGGATCTTAAAACTTGGCTTGGACTACCAAGGGGAGCACTCCCCTAGACTGTTCCAGGTTTGACATTGATGCCTCAAAAACAAAGACAGAATTATGAGTCGTGATGAAAGGTTTGACTCTTTTTTGAGATTCGGTTCAGTAGGTGTCACACGTGGTGAACAAGGGCAGACTTTCTGAAAGAACGAGAGTCGGAGGAGTCGGTTCTGAGTTGTGATTGCAATTCTCCTGCTCTGAGAGGGGTTGTTAGGCTCTTTTCAGATGTGGACGATACTGCTCCGACCAACCTGGACCTGACCTGATGAGGACCACTGCCCTGAAAGCGTCTACCTGCGGCGCTCTGCACCAGCAAATAGACTCTTGCACTGTCTTGCTTTAACATTGCATAGTATAGAAATACAACAACCTATGATTTGTCATATTATGTTATTAATGCTGCCCACTGGGCTTCTACTGCAGCCTGGTCATCCAGGAAGAGGGATTCCTCCTTCTGTGGCCCCTTCTCAAGGTTTCTTCCTTATTTCCCCAAGGGGTTTTTCTGGGAGTTTCTATGAGAAATGTGGGTTTGTAAAGCCCTTTGAGACTGTATTGTGATTAAGAGCTGTATAAATAAACTTGACTTGACCCCCGGCAATCATTAAATTCTGTCAAAATTATCAGTTAAATCAGTCACATTCAATATGAATTACGCCAAATGCCTGGACCTTTCTTTTGCCTTGGACGTTAATTTAGTCCTTAGAAATTATGTTCAATTTGTGAGCCAAAGATTCGCTGACTCCCAAATGACTCCAGAGTCATTTAGAAAGATTCGTTTGCTCCGAAAGAATCGTTTACGAGTTTTGCGTCACTAACTACAGTACTAGTTGGCCATAATAATAAGCACAGTTCTTGTGTTTGGGATGTTCTTAGTGGTTAATAGGATAGTGGTGTGCCCTAAAAACTCTGTTATCTATCCCATTTATTATCAACAAATTAATTTAGTCAATATGGAAAAGAAAATTATACCAGAGCTTGCCTGGGTCCAGACCTTTGAAGCCACCTACTCCACCGAGTTGACTGATTCTTCAGGTCTGGTATTGCGACATGGAACAGCGATTTCTCGGTTGAAAAAACAATGGGTGCAATGAGCGCTGCGGGGGGACTAACGATTTGCCAATCAGCGTCACGGGCCGTTGTCCGTTGTCAAGCTGTGCGTGTGCGTGTACTGACCGTACCATAATAACAACATTGGCGGCCGACAAGATTGACGCTGCTATCGAGGCTGTTATAAATTGATTAAAAATATACAAATTACTTTGAAATCCCGACATCGTAGTTTGTTTGTACTTCGCTCCGCTCCATGGCTCCGTGTCGACTTAAAATGACGTCAGATTCAGGCGGACACGTCGGTCTCTAGTGATTAGTTTGAGAAAATTGAATCCCCCCTCCCCCATGCAAAGGGGTTAGAGTGGAGGCCACGTCACAATGAAGATGAGACGGAGTGTAATGAGCTGACAATTCTGTCTGATATCAGGCAATTCCAGAGCAGCGGTCGATGCCTTGAAGAAGACCTCGTAATAATAATATCCAACCTTGTTCTTTTGACTGTTTTGACTCAATTCACCCGACGCAAATCGACATCACTTTAAAGGCTGAAAGACATGAATCACATATTATTTTTATTTTATATACACCTTTTGTTATCGAAAAATGCCTGTCCAAACAGGCCTGCGGAGGTCAGTCCGCAATTAAGACAAGATCTGTAATGTCTAGTAACCTCCACCATTTCACGGTAAATTATGTTGTATGTGTCTGAGGGCAAGCAAAAGGAAAATGAAGAAACAAATGTCAATGAAATTTCACCGATAAAGTGCAGATAAAGGTTATATCCAACCAATGGTTATACCACGCATGAGCAGATTTGGAAGCCACGAGTAGAAGGACAGCAAGTGAAGTTCCAAATGTTCTTATTACTTTCCGTTGCTTAACTAAATCTTGAATGAAGTCAATATTCGTCTGTGGACATTTAATTTTAGAGAAGATTAGATGTAATCTTGGAGAATATTAAATAATTTAAAGGATTGTCAGTGTCGATAGTAAGCTGGCGAGACTGCGGGGATGGGCCTACTATAACATTATATTCATCCCTGCTGGGGTTTTAGCCCTAAAATTAGAATTTTGACATTTGACACCCCAGAGTCGAAAACATCTTCCGTGTTTGTGTCCTCACACGTGGAGTTCGCTTGCGGCTCCAAAGCAACGGGTCTGAATCGTGTCTGTTTCATTTCAGTCCCAAAAGTTCATAAAGTTGATGAAATATCTCTGAGGGCTTTCACATGCAGTGTTTAGTCCGTTTGAATGGAACCTTGTTGTTGGGAATTTCCAACAATGAGTGATTTCCTTCCACAGAGACACCGTGAGGCCGGACTCTATTTGTGGACAGGTAGTAGACAGCCACATTCTAACTTTTGTTAAAGCGACAGGCCCTGATCTGTCCTGGAATATACAGTATTTTTTTAAGACAGACAAAAACACAACAGTAACAAACTAAGATGAGGGATTTAAAAAATATTAAATATATATTTTAAATAATATACAATTTTCATTTTTGATTTGTTAATAAGGACACTGGACTGTGCCCGTGCTTTTTTATGATAATAATCACCTGTTACTGTGATCTGAGTTTATTATTTAAACGGTTCAAACTGATTTTATTTGAGTAAAGTTATTATTGAAAATATGTATTTTGTTATCATACCTTCAATTTTATTATTATTATATGTAAAAAATAGATATATACAGAATTGGCAGATTATATCTATATAAAAAATCCATATCGGCCAGGCCTGAGTGACAGGAGGTTTTCTTTAAGTAAATTGAGAAATGGTATTTATTATTTGCAGCTGAGGAGAGGTGTGGGCGGATAGAGGGATGAGCAAAAAATGTGCACATCTTTCTTGTTTTTGTGTATTTTAGGACTATTCTTGTTTGTTTGTTTTCTATCCATCCATCCATCCATTCATCCACCTACCTACCTACCTCTATATACCTATCTTGCTTGTTACAAAATCTTGATACTTTAACAAACTCTATACACGCCTCCTCCTCCATCCCTCTCTCTTTCCCTCCGCTGTATTATCTCCTCCTCCATCCATCCTGCATCCTGCCGTCCGCCATTCGGCCTCCACTTGACTCCACTTTGTCAGAGAGAAACACACCCCAACGCATTTGTCACAGAATGTACGAGAAGTCGGCTCAACTATTTGGAGCCGTTCACTTTGAATGCATTTGATAATAGAGAGGGTAGAAAAAGGTTTAACAATATCAGTCAAGGGTAAAAGGTATAAGAGACACCTATGAACCCAAAGGTAGAGCTGGGATGGAGCGTTTTAGCAGAACTGATACAAATTCATCTTTTCATTTTAATGTGTTGGGATAAAAGAGTAGAAAGAAACGTATAACAAATTCAGCACACGTCTTTTTGAAACGGTGCCATCGCTGCAGCTGCTAACTAGACCTGACAGTGTACACTTTTTGGGGAAATAAAAGATTTTCAGGGCACCTTGAGCACATGTTTTGCTTCCTTCCAACACTTGGTCCAGCAATATATGGCATTAGCAACAAGCAGTACTTTGACACTAATCGATCATTCAAGCCAGTAAACAAAAACTGTAATAATCTGGACCCGCCTGCTTCAGTACTGGATTTCCTCAATATTTAATCTCCAAATGACTTGATGTACAACAACGCTGCTTCCTATGCTATTGCCTGCTTTTCCCAATGTCATCTGGGCGATAAACTTCCCACACCTTGCAGTAAAACCACTGTCATTACACACATTTAATTTTGTTAATAGAACATTTTTTACTATTCGTTTAATGTGCGGATCATTCCGTGATGGGAATATGGCTTCAAGTCAATGTCACTGCCAAACGACTGGACCCAACTCTACCGTTATTACCCAAATAAAATGTTTCTCCTCTTTTGTTTCTTAATCTCTAAACCATCATCATAGTTAAGGATGCATTTTGTTTTACTATGTATGGTAATTTATGTTTTTTTTTAAACGTTACGTTTTTACATTATGGGAAGTGCTGCTGTTACGGAAGAACTTTTGATGAATCCCAAATTAGAATTTCAACGTTAAATTAACTTTTCTATTTACCTCCATGCTTTTTGCAGCGATTTGAGACAGGACTACACTACACAAACAGTAGGGTTACATTTTTCTGTGGTTATGGAGATCCCTAATTCTTTGCTAAAATATTGACTTGGCATCAGGCTGAATAATTCATCCAGCGCTCGGCTCTCGCCCCATTCATAAATACCGTCAATAACTTGGATGCAGCCTTCATGGACTGTCCTGGATGCAGCAATATACTCTCTAATAATATCCCAACACCCCCCTTAGTAATCGCAGATCTACAGGAGAACAGGAAGTTAGGTGATGGTGATTAGACGACTGAACGAGGCTACGGTTTCACGTGAAAAACATGACTTAATCTCTCGTATCCGGCATCTGGGGACATGTAATATCACCTACAATTTGTATTCCTGCCGCATCTGACTCACAGCGGAGCCCGACAAAGACCAAATAAAAAAATATGTGAGAGAGATGAGCTCAGTGGAAAGTTGCCCAAAATGAGCCGAAAGATGACCAAATTCCCGGATCTATTAACACATTATCCATCCGATGGGATCGTGAGGATAAACAATAGCACGCATTAACAATGTAAATGTAGTCTTTAAAAGAGTGATAAAGTGGATGTTGTGCTATTACAGCCGTGGCCTGGGCTTTACAGTGTTAGAAATCTTGTCAATCTCTCGGGTTCTCTTCTATTTACATTGCCATCTGGGGTGAGCGACCTTGTGTTTGCAATCTAGCGGTCAAATGCAGCATCCCTGCATCAACTTACTCCAGGGCGAATATAGAAATAACATGATAACTGGCTGAAGAGCATCGACGCTGCGTGCAAGACAGAGACTGGAAGGCTTCTGCCAGTTCACGAGTGTCTTCTCCATCCGAGCGTCAGACGGTGATAAAACAAATTACGGGGAAAGAAAACAATCATTTCTCCTTAAATAATGGAGCGATTGAGAGTAAAAAACAAGCTAGAGAAAAGCTGGGGATGGATGGATATTATGGGTTGACATTCAGAGTGTGAGCGGAACAGTGCTATTGCAATCAATGAGGCTAATTAGAACAGTGAGATTAGGTTTAATTGTCTCTCTTCCTTCGGAATTGGGTGCAACTCTTGCTCTCTTTCTCTCTCTCATATATACAGTATATACAGGGTGGCTGGTATAAATGGGCTAGCAGGGCTAAGTTGAATATAAAATACACTTGTAGAGGGCACGGTATTCATATTCCATGTCAATAACTACCTTGAAACTGATTATTTTGGCGAAAAAGCATGAAAAAAAGAAGAAGGCAGGGTGTGAGTAATGTCAGGTTGGGGCTGGAGGGTCTAACTCCTCACTAGCCCCAAGCTCTGCACATCATTATGCATATCAGCCTATTACAGCTTTGTGTGTTGCATAAATTACATAAATTACACAGAGGCACGCCCCACACCCGATCTGTAACGCGTCTGGGCTAATAATGGATTTGAATACATTCATTCCATTGGTTGAATAAACGAAGCGGCACGCGCAAGCAGAATGCTGCAGAGTAATGAAAAGTTTGGCTTTTCAGTGAGTCGAGCGTTTTTACTCAGTGTATGCATAATGTCCTGCTGCAGTTTGACGGAGTGACTCCCGACTAGTGAGTCGTTAGTTTTGATTGATTCTCCACGAATCATTTGCGAGTGGATCGATAACACTGAACGCAGGAAAAAAATGTGTGAAAGTGGACGACAAGTGCCAGAATTTAGAATAAAGTAGCTGGCATTAGGATTAGCATCAATATGAACGAGGTGGACTACTTAATCAAAAATCCAGTCTCTTGTTATAAAAAACATATAAAAGTCCTATTGGGAACTGTCAGCTTGAGGAAGGTTCCAGCTCTACAGAGGCACGACAAGCTGGTAGGAAACACAGGTATACACGATGTGGATTGTATTAAATGTTGTGCAGGAACATTACATCGAGGTCTATTTCTCCACTTATTGAGAAGTTGTCTTTTTTAGATAACCAGTTAGCTGATCACCTGTCAGACACACAGGTGTCTCAGTAGGCGTCAAAGACCAACCATTTTGTACCAAAACCCAAGAGTACGCTCCAGGGAGAGCGTACTGCGTGCACTTGGAGATGGAATCCTGGGATAGTGGGTTTTAAAGACAGTGCTGAAATGTCATTCTGCAGTGTGAGTTATTGACAGATAGTAGACTTTTATTTAGCCCTCCCATCCCAGCTCTAACCATATCACCACTTGGACATGGACAAACTGCAGCAGCAAGGAGACTCACAGAGTCACAAGTTGAAGCTCACGGACAGGGATAGATGGACGCTACAGTATATGGGGTAGTTCATAAATACAACAAAAGTACAGCCTCTAAAACGGCAACAGTGTTGAATCTTGTGGGAAACACTGACTCCGGTAATTGCTCAGCATGATGGTATAACGGCCAAGGAGTATGAAGGTCATTTCACTAGACAGGGATGCACCCTATGGTGCTAACGCTGTTCGCTGATGATGTTCCCATATTCCAGGGTGATAATATCTGCATGCACACCGCGAAACAAATCCAAAGGCTGTTTTCATGAACACTAGCATGAGGGTAGAGTAACAAAGTCATAAAAACAAGTCGTCTGCAAGACACAAGGTAATGGTACTTTATAGCTGCATACCTTGGCTCACACCTGAATTGTCCTCTGTGAGTTAAGTCCAATAAAATCTTCCATGTACATGCACGTTGTCAACACAATAAACAGCCAGAATTTCTGCAGGGGAGATGCTTGATGGGAAATTATTGACTGGACCCGTGTCAAGCCAACGGTCATCAATTCGACTTCAACAGGGGCCAGATTTTCGAGGGCACTCTCCACTCCGAGGACCCAGCCTCTATCAAACCTTGTTTCACAGGGTAATCACAGAAACGATAATAGGACAATTTGCAAATATGTTGTTCTATTTATGTACTATCCTTAGGCGTGTGTCAAAGGTTTTTTTTTAATGGGGAGGCCAAGAACAAAGGAGTACTCCTCACCATAGAACCCATGTGAAAAGCACTCCACTAAAACGGGTGGAGAAAACAATGGTTTTAATAATTGTTGCACAGATAAACCGCTGATAATTGCAATAAATTCTGGGGTAGCACCTTGGGTGGCCAATCAAAGGGGTTGGCCAACCTGGCCAACATCTTACCTTCTGCCCGGAGATGAGGAGAGCCTGGACACTGATTGACTTCTGGAGCCATCAGGCTAATCCGCAGCTAGAGGCTGTGGACTCAACTTCATTGCTCTCTCTCTCTCTCTTCTCCTGCTTGAGGCTGATGCTCTCTGTCTGTCTCTGTCTCTTTTTTGGTATCTCTTTATCTTTGATATTCCCTACTCTCTCTCTCTCTCTCGCTCTCTGTTGTGGCAGAGGAATGAAAGACAGGGCATT
>OMKR01053634.1:0-10555 GCA_900302355.1 Cyttopsis rosea
GAACGATCCTGGCTGTCCTTCCTCCAGGGGCAGCGGGCAGCCCTCACTTTGTCAGTGCCCGGGGACCAATTCCAGGTGGTGGGTCCATGCCGTGGTCAGAGACAGGACAGGAAGTGTTCTGCACGTTTTTAGTCGGGGTCCTTATGTTGGAAGAGACCCAATGCGAACATGGGGAGAATGTGCAAACTCCACCCAGGACCTTCTTGCTGTGAGGCAGCAGTGTTAACCACTGAGCCACCGTGCCCCTAAGGCAGGCAGGCAGGCATGAAGATTCTCTCATGCCATCATCTTCTGTCCCTGGACACACCCTATGTCAGGTGTGACACATTAGCATTAGAACCGCCCCCATCTGAGTAACTCCACCCACGGCTGGAGTGCCTGTGCCCGAGTGGAGCTGCTGGAGCGGTGCCGCGGTGTGGTCCGTGCTGCTCTGCACTGCACTGCTGGCATATGGCATATGCAGAATGAGGCTAATAAAGAAAGAGGGTGGATATCCAGACAAACTAATATAAATAGGCATATTTGTATAAAGAAACAGGAGCTCGCTTCTGCACAGCCTGTTTCCAGCTTTATCCAACAAAACATCCAAGAGGAAAACAACCACCCTGAGGGAGCTGTTGCACTCATTACATCATCTCCCTGTGAGAGTCAAGACCCTCTTCATTCTTATCATGACCTGCCACCCTCCAGGTGATTTATGCCTGCTCACCCTACTTTTATGCCCCCTCTTCCTCAAACCATACCACCTTTACCTCCACCTAGCCAAGCTACACAAGTTCAGCTTCAACCTCAGGCAGATTTACTTCAGCTCCAGCCTAACATTGCTCCATCCAGACCACCTCCTACACAGCCTCAGTTAGATGGCCTCTGTTGGACTTTACCACCTATGCAGTCCATGCCAGTGGTGCCACCTCAGTCTCTGCATCCAAGCTTCAAAGGCTATGGACTAATTTATAGCCTCTACCCATGGTGTCCCCAAGCCATCACTCCCAGTATTCAAAAGTGGACAAGAGTCTGAATTTGCCCTTTTGAAAATGGCCCTTAATTATCTCCTAGACAATCATTTGCATCAGTAAAATTATCAAGGTCTCCTGAACCATCTTCACCACCCAGCAGCATACAGATTAGCCAAGGTCTACATGCATGAAGCTCAGCCCTACTCCACAGCCCTGCAAGCTCTACAGCAGCGATGCGGCCAACCACGACAGCTTGTCCAGAGTGAATTGAGTGCACATTTAAATCCCCCCCGCATCCGTATAGGTGATGCAGATGCGTTTGATGATTTTTCCCTCTCTGTCCATTCTGTGGTGGGAATGCTATTGTCACTTGAAGGACCAAATGGCTGTGAATTGTGATATGACGCTGTTGTAAAGAAAGCAACCAATGTCATACTTACTTCCTCCCCCTCAGAGCTGTTCTACATGGACAAACCCAACAGATCACAAAAGGTCATGCTCCAGGTTGTGAGACAGATCCATTATCCTCCCTCAGGCTGTGCAGTCACCGGGCCTGAGTAAACTTCCAGAGACAATTTCCCAACTTCCCAACAAGAAATAGTGCAAGTGAGTGGAGTATCAGTATCCTTGGAAAAGTCTCAGATCAATCAACCTGCAAATACAACAAATACAAATCCACTATCCATGGTGCCTTTTACAGCAGAGAGCTTGGGAAGCAGCTTCAAGCGCTATATCCCTGCGCTACAATCTACAGTCTGTTGATCATGCCCAGCCTCTTGTCCTCATAGGTTCCGACTATGCTAACCTCATTACAGCTATACAGCCAGCACATATAGGGCCCCCTGGTGGTCTGGTGGCAATTCAAACCAAACTTGGATGGCCCCTCCAAGGACCAGCAAGTGTAGTTGACTCTCAGCAGTTTTCCTTTTTTCCTCACTTATATGCTTTAAAACAGAACTACTCTGCAAAGTAGAGAGGCTCTGGCAGGTAGACACCTTCCCATACATAAGTGAGAAGGAAGCTACAAGGTCAAAATAGGACAAACTAGCTTTAGGTCTGCTAGATGCCAAAATGGCTAGAATAGATGTAGATGGCATAATGTGCTATGCCATCCCTTTGTGAAGAGTGCCCAATAGCTCTCGCCTCCAAGCTCCAAAGGAAATTGTTCTGCCTGCCTGTACCACAGAAAGATGCCTGAGAGCCCAAACTAGGCAAAATTTACAAACATGAAATAGATAAACTAGTTAAATCTGGCCATGTGAAAAAGATTACCACCAAGCAGACTGGCCAAGCTGAGGAACCCTGGTACTTCCCACACCACATTGTTGAACACAATGGCAAACACAAAGTCATTGGAGTCCTGCTACGATTCAGGGAACACTTCACTGCCATCTGTGGAGACATTAACGGTATGTTCCATCAAATATGGCTTTTGCTTGAAGACAAACCACTGTTGCGCTTCATATAGAGGGAGATGCAATGAGACCAGGAGCCCATATGAGTGGCAGGTCCTCCCGTTCGGTACAACTTGCTGTCCATGCTGTGTAACCTATGCAGCCCATAAGCATATTACAGAAAACAAAGATGGAAATTAAGGCCACATTTACACAGCAGGTCTTGCCCAGTTCCGAATTCTTGCCTATATCCAATCATATCCGATACCTGTGTTTACACTTGCTTAACACTTGAAACAGCACGCATGCGTACATGAGGGCTGGTTGCTGGCAGTTGCGATTCTAGGGGGTGAAATTTCATTGGCAACCCCTGTGGGGGTTCAACACAAGAAGGCGGGACAAGCGCGCCAGCAATTGGCTTGCCAGCATCTGCACGCTGGGCTGTGTGTCCCCCTGTGTGCTTTCCGACGCATTTTTAGAGGTCTGCAAAATATTGGTCACATTTTAAGGCGGAGAAGAAAGAGGAGAGCCCTAATTGCAGCCGGGGCATATGCGGCAATGATTGCTGTCGGATGTCGGTTCAGAGGGATGTGTCGATGCAGGAAACGACTCAAGATTGGTGGGATCATGTTGTTGGAACCTTTGATCAGGAACAGTGGGTCAGCAACTTTCGAATGCAGAGAGAAACATTAGACATGTTGTGTGAGCTCTTATCTCCAAGGCTCTCCTACGAGGATACTGTATTTCGCCAGGCGATCCCAGTGCAGAAGCGCGTTGGAGTCGGCCTATGGTGGCTTGCGACGGGAGCTGGTTATCGCACACTGGCACATCTGTTTGGCATCAGTATAGTCCGCAAGTTTTGCCAGGCCGTGTGATACGAGATGGTGCAAGTGAACAGTATATAGGATTTTTGCTGAAAATTTGAGTACAGCAACATTACACTTTTTCTTTTGCATTGTGGTGTACTATCCCACTGAAAGTGCCTTAATTGGCCACTAAGTCCACATTCTTCATGCTGAATATTTATTTATTTAGACTGTATTCAATGACTTGAATGAATAGATCTTGAACCCATGACGAATACAAAGGCATACAGTATATGACATTCAGCATCCAGATTGGATGACGTGTGAATCGCAATGACAGGAAATACCCGATCTGTCCCGTTTAGATGACAGTCGCATTGTCTCCAAAGTTTTGGTTCCCCTCATCAGGCCAAAGCCCTCATCGACAAGATGCCAACACTGCTTACTGATGGTGGATTTGACATTAGAAAATGGGCAAGTAACGATCCAGAGGTAATTCAACATCTTCCAGCAGATGCAAAATCCACATCCAGTGAACTGTGGCTCTCAGGTAAAGATGATAACCCCACACTAGGCCTTCAGTGGAACTGCTTAACAGATAAGCTAAGTTACAAAGCCAGGCCCATTTTATACCAGCAGCCCACAATGAATGTATACAAAGTACTTGTATGACCCTGTAGGCTATCTGACTCCATTCACAATAATGGATCTTTCTAAAGTTGACCGCTGTAGCCTGGGCCCTCCATTCCTCCTGCTGGATGCAGACAGCTGGCCAGTCAACTCAGTCAAACAATCCGAATTAGAACCAGGAAGTCAATGTTCTCAGGTACGACATCTGTAACATATGATGCAAAACTTCAGGATCTTGCACAATTTAGTGATTAGTATAAACTAATATAGGAGACAAACAACGTGCTACACAGGACGGCAGATCTGAATTCAAACCCGGCTCAATGCTATGCTGATTCGGAGAAATACCTGTTGCAGAGAGCCCAAACTCATTACTATCTGGAAGAGCTGAATGCCCTCAAGGCCAATAAGCCTATCCCACTTCACAGTAACCTTCTCCCTCTCTCTCAGAATATGATCCACAGTTTAGTCTCATTCGAGTGGGCCTTGATCATGACACCACCCATCCGATTGTAATGGATCCTAAACATCCTGTAATTAAATTTCTTATACAGGACTATGACAACAACTACTCCATCATGGACCTGATCGTGTACTTGCAGATATGCGGTGAAAGTTCTGGATTTTATGTGGTCGCCAAGCCATTCGTTACCACCACCAGCAGTGCCACGATTGTCAGAAATGGCGTGCTAAACCTGTCATCCCTAAAGTGGCAGAACTTCCGCCAGACTCTTTAAGCCCCCCTTTTGGTTGACAGATATAGACTGTTTTGGCCGTTTTCCAGTTAACCTCTTAAGTTCCAGGCCCATTTCTTGGGTTCCGAGTGAGGTGGAGGGGTTAGAGTTTGGGGGGGTGGTGTGAGACAGCAATTGGTACCACATTCCCCTTCAGAAAGCTGAGACCCTAAGGAATCATTTGAGATGCAGCTTGGCACTGTATGTCAACTGTCTTTTCTATCAATTAAAAGTTAATAAACATTACAATTTTAATTGCCTCTGATAAAATTATTAATATTTTGAGTGTAAAAGGGCTTTAACCATTATGTACTAATGATGGCCATTCACATGCTCAATTATGTGTGATTAGTTGCTGCAGCTGATACAGCTTTGGTCCACATTCTAGTCATTTTTGACCACTCAGGAATGAGGGAAAAGGGTCGAAAATCCCCCCAAATAACCACCTAAAGACCTCATGACCTTGAATAACACTTTAGAAAACTTAATGCTGTGATGCAGCATCAATAACTTTTGAAAATTGGAGATTTGTGTGAATTTGACAATTTTGATGATTGGATGACAAGCACTTTCTTCAGAAAATGGCTCAGAAAAACCCACTTATCTTCAATGTACCTGGACATCCCATACATTTCCTGAATGGTCTGGGTGTCTAGATTCTGGGTCTAGAGTTTCATGAGGCTGTGATTATCCTAGAGGTCACAATAGGCCATTTTATACAGCAAGGTCAAGTTTAAAAAATGCTGTCATCACATTGAAATGGTTACTATGAGGCCAAATTTCACTGATCTCGCGAGAGTTTGTCAAAGGCGGACTGCACAGTGAACCCGCCAGCGTGTTCACAGCATTAAAGAGGCTAAGGTTGGATGCCGCACAGAGAAGAGGTGGGGTTTATTGTTTAAATATCTCTACACTCGTTGCATCCACATTGAATTATTGGACCATATGGATACTGATGTCTTTCTTATGGCCTTCAGATGCTTTGTATCACGCTGTGGTAAGCCATTTGAACTCCTCTCAGATTGTGGGACCAACTTCCGAGCTGGAGAGTCAGAGTTGCAAAATGCCTTCCAGTCTATGGCTCACACTGTACAGCAACAATTGGCCCAGACACAAGTGCATCTGCACCAAAAATTAAATCTGAAATCACGCACTCTGTGTTGCTCTTGGAGATCATCAGACAACAGAAGCAACCTTAACCTGGCAAACCCAGACCCAGTCATACCAAATCTGTTGTTAATGGGGCGGCATGACTCTTCTCTCCCGCAGGCTATTGTTCAAGTGACCTCCTGAGTAGAAGGTGGCGCCACAGTCAAATTCTGGCTGACCATGGCTGGCTGCCCCCCCACCCCAACACGAGCTGGTGCGGGCTGTACTGCGCGTCCTATGTGAAGGGCCCAGCTCTGCATCTGCGCTACACCAAGCGGCGTGCGCAGCGGACAATCCTAAAGGGTAACAGCGACGTCTCTGAGTGGTGGAGCTCACTGATGTCGGATGGAAGTCGTTGGAAAGATATCATTCACAATGGTTTATGGGATGAGTAGTTCCTTAATAATTCTGTACACAGTGTTGTACCTTGTACCTGTACCAAATGTTTTATGGCCACGATTCATCTGGTAGTTGGTTGGTTTGAATATTTTCTTATTGAATGGGATGAGGCAGGTAGGAAGAGAATGCCAGGAATTTGGAATTTGAGAAAATTTCATTAAAAAGCAAAAGCAATTTGATCAGACTGAGAATCTAAATGGACAAAATAAGTAGGAAGAGGAAGAAGACGAGGAGGAAGAGGAAGTAGAGCAGCAGGTGCAGCGAGGAGGTGTGGAGCGCGGTCGGAGGTTTTGACATCCAGACGTTTCAATCACGGCGGGGAACAGGATGCTCTTCAGCAGAGAATCTGACAGGAGCCGTTCTATCCATATCAGGGATAAGAAAGATAAACAGGTTGTGACATTAGAGGTGCAGGGAGGAAGGATGATGATGAGTGCATTCCCTCCATCCTTCCAGGTGATGAAAGAAGGCGGTGCTGCAGCTGTACACTGTTTGGCCTCCGTCCTAACGTGACCTTGATGGATGGGTGGAGGACATCATCCCTCCATCCACGCCCCGGTGCAGATCTCCCCCTGGCGGGGAAGGCGGCGGGGGAGGCTCCGGTCTCACCTTTCCCTTGCTGATGATGAAGAAGGTGTCTCCTCTAGCTCCCTGTCTGATTATATACTCTCCATCTTCATAGTGCGTCTGTCAGGGGAGGAGAGGAGAGGAGAGGAGAAAAAGATGAGGGGATTTGAGGGGGGAGAGGGAGGAGGAGAGGAGAGGAGAGGAGAAAAGAAAGGAGAGGAGAACAAGATGAGGGTGGAGAGGAGGAGAGGAGAAGGGGAGAGGAGGAGGGGAGAACAATAGCAGAGGAAAGGAGAGATGGAGAGAAGGGAAAGAAAAATAAAGAGAGGGGGAGAGGAGAAAATAAAGGAGGGCAGAGGAGAGTGGAAAAGAGGAGAGGAGATGAGTAGAAAGGGGAGGAGGGGAGAGGAGAGGAGAAAAGAAAGGAGAGGAGAAGAGAGGAGAGGAGAGCAGATCAGATTAGTATTCCAGATGCTATGTCTCCTCCTGGTGGAGCAGTGGGAGGTGACACAGGGATTAGAACCTGCAACCCAAACAGACTAGGAACGATTATTATGGGATGGATGATGGATGGATACATATACTGTAGATACAGAAGTGTAGCAAATTAAGTGGTAATTATCATAATTGTAACTTCTTCAAAGGACGTAAAAACCTGTGGTATCAATTGTATCACAAATCACACAGAAACACACACACACACACACACACACACACACACACACACACGCACATGTCGAAATAAAGGAGAAATAAAGGAGATGTCTGGGGGTGATTGTCGTATAATTTCATTTAGAATTTAATCACTTTGTTTACCTTGTTACTTTGGCAGTTTAGCACCCCCCCCTTACACACACATACACTCTATTATGATTTATGGTGTAATTTCTTATTCAATATGAGGTGAACCATCATTTTTAGGAATCCCCTGGGAGTGAGTCTCACTGCTGCTCAAGAGGAAACACATTCACTGAAAATGTGGCTTTAAAACGTTGTATTTTGTTTAATTTCTGAGCTGTGGAGGGAACCAGATGCGTCCTCGTGTTAAAGTAACAAATATATTGATTACAAATAAAAACTACATAAAAGTAGGCAACAATCATTACTGTAAATGCTGAAAAAAGTAATAGTATGACCGAAAAGGACAGCCTTTTGGCCCCTAAACGTGCCCCAAAAGTCACCAAATTTTGCACGCAAGCCAGACCTGGCGAAAAATTGGATATTTTATCGTTTGCATTAATGGGCGTGGCAAAATGGCTCTCTAGCGCCCCCTAGCGCCCCCTAAAATATGGCGCCCCTCGCCCCAGATTGACATAGACACACCAAATTCGCTACACATGTACAACATGTCAAGACGCACCAAAAAGTCTCTTGGACCAATACCCTACCACCAACAGGAAGTCGGCCATCTTGAATCACATGACCGATTTCTCGCCATTTCCACACTTCGTATTTGAACGAACTAGTCCTAGGGATTTTATAGCACCCACTTCTAATTCGTACACAATCATCTTCAGACATTGGAGAGGAAAAGTTAGGCACGTTTACGGGGGCCAAAAGGCCATCATTTGCGGAGAAAGAAGAAAAATAAATAAATAAATAATAAAGAAGAATAATTCCTACAGATACAATAGGGCTTCGCCCGGTACGGGCTCAGGTCCTAATTATTAAAATAATTTAAATGATAGATTCTTTATCAGTCATGTTTTTAGGCTGACTTCCTGTTTCTGAACAAATTTGATGCAAGAAATTAGCAATGCAGTTGCTAAATCTTCACTCATATTACATTGCCTCATTTATAAGTTTGTTCCGACTTTGCCCACTGCACCGGCCACTGCTCCAGCAGCTCCACTCGCTGGCGCTCTAGCCGTGGAGTGTAGTTACTCAGATGGGGGGGCGGTTCTAATTCTAATGTGTCACACTTAGTTTGTAGTTCACCTTCCTGTGGTCCCTGTTTTTTCTTGAAAAATAGTGATGGAAATGTTCCCTCTTTTTCGAGATTAGACTCTTTACCTGTGACTCGGTCAAAAGAATTGGTCGCTTTTCAGACTCTTGGCTGGTTTGATTCAGTCGCTGTAACTCGGTTGTGAATGGGATTCTCACACGTGTGACTCGAGACTCCGAGTCGTGACACACAACTCACGGATCTCGTTCGCGATCTGGTGAAGGACTCGTTGCCTCCGCTTGGGCCGTCACTCGGGGCTCTTCATTCGAGATTCGAGTGTCAGTTCAGCTGAGTGTGTCCGGCTGCAGTAACAGAGTCGCAAAGAACGACTCTTTTGCCGGAGTGACGCAAGACTCGTGAGTCATTTAAAAGATATGTTCACTGTGGTTTTAAAATGTTTGGGAGGCATTGTTTGACCATGAATAAAACACTTCCACACACTCAAAATTGCACGAACATTCCACAAACTGCTGGAACTGACTTATGGTTGAAAATCTGAATCTTGTGTGGTACAAGTCTGCTCTGTTTGCCCTTGTAGTCCCTGTGGATGTTTGTAGAGAACTAGAGTCATTACATTTCAAGCATAAAAGTCTGAAAAAAATTAAATAAAAATAAAATAGAATAAAAACAAAATTAAAAATAAAATATAAATAACAAGCGACATATATGCAAACATCTGGAAAATACAAAACAAATATAAAAAATATAATAAAATACAGAATATACAAATGCACAGGATTGATAGGGTATGAATTATAATTATATATTATTGCTAACTATGACTAATATGAAGTTACCATACACATCACAGCAGTGTACGGTATAACCTTTGTTCCTGATAACCTGTCTCTCTCTCTCTCTCTTTAAAAAGCCTGTCTGTCTGCGTCTGACGTGTCATATCCTGACCTGTAATATCTCCGCCTCTCGATTTTACTTCTGTTTTTCGGGGATGTCTGTCCATCTGTGTGTCCATCTGTTCATGCCCCCGTCGCACCCCGAAACATCACACAAACGACCCCACCAACGCCCCGCTTCCCATTTCCTGTGGAAACGACCATCAAATACCCCTTTTCTCTCTCTTTTTTTAAATTATAACTACATGCTGTTAAAACGAGATCACGTTGTCTCGATGTTTGGAATGAAGACCCCATTCCCGATTCTGCATGGAAACATTTGAATTTTGGAAACACAGAGATATGAATAATAACCCAGAACACAGCAGTCATCACAAGAAAATAAATAAACATACCACCCAAACCTTTTCCAATAGACTTTCAGCCTGGAGGGTCCATGGTCATCATCATAGTTTATGACGTTGAAAAAATGGAAAATAATGGTAATAATAATAATAACCTTTATTCAACTCAAAGTTCTTTACATTAATAGAAGGGAATTCAATTGTGAAGAAGCAATTTTAAAAAATAAAGCCAAACAAGTAAATTTCATTTAATAAAAATAGGTAAATATTATACTAATTTCACATTTGTGTCAAAATATTGGCAGATTTTGGCTTTATCAAATCAAATGACACTATTAATACTACTTTATTATGCCTTCAGTTTTGCAAATAAGTGAGATCCCGTAAAAAAATACCTCGAAAAAAAAAAAAAAAAAAAGAGTCAAACGACGCACATGGAAGGAATCACTTAGCGGCTACAACTCAGTGTTTAATGACGACATTAGGAACCTGCTGCTCCGAATTCCATCCAGGGTCTGCCGCTGTCGTTAAACCTTAGAGCATTTGTGTGTGTGTCTCGGTCCTCACTATTTTGCCAGGTGCATTTAAGGAGTTTGTCGTGGTGATTATTGGTGTCTACAGACGGAAAATAAATTGAATAAAAAGGTATATATAAAATAATATTGCCAACTATACAAAAACAGCCAAATAAAGCAAAACAAGAATGGTCAAATACATAAATATACAGAATATATAATCCTTTGATACCAGTTCAAGAGTGTGTGTGTGTGTGTGTGT
>OMKR01053641.1:0-11328 GCA_900302355.1 Cyttopsis rosea
GTCCTGAGAAGAGCTCTAATCAGCTAATTATCTCAAAACACCTGCAAAGAGCCTTTAATCTCTCAGTCTGGTTCAGCACACACAACCACAATCACGGGGAAGACTGCTGACTTGACAGTTGTCCAGAAGACAGTCATTGGCACCCTCCACAAGGAGGGTAAGTCACAGAGGTCATTGCTGAAAGGGCTGGCTGTTCGCAGAGTGCTGCATCAAAGCATATTCATGGAAAGTTGACTGGAAGAGAAAGGTGTGGGAGGAAAAGGTGCACAAGCAACAGGGATGACCGCAGCCTTGAGAGGATTGTCCATGCAAGCCGATTCAAGAACGTGGGGGAGCTTCACAAGGAGTGGACTGAGGCTGGAGTCAGTGCATCAAGAGCCACCACGCACAGACGTGTCCAGGAAATGAGCTACAAGTGTCACACTCCTAGTGTCAAGCCACCCCTGAACCAGAGACAACGTCAGAAGCGTCTTACCCGGGCTAAGGAGAAAAAGAACTGGACCGTTGCTCGGTGGTCCAAAGTCCTCTTTTCAGATGAAAGTAAATTTTGCATTTCATTTGGAAATCAAGGTCCCAGAGTCTGGAGGAAGAGTGGAGAGGCACAGAATCCAAGTTGCTTGAAGTCCAGTGTGAAGTTTCCACAGTCAGTGATGATTTGGGTGCCATGTCATCTGCTGGTGTTGATCCACTGTGTCTTATCAAGTCCAAAGTCAACGCAGCCGTCTACCAGGAGATTTTGGAGCACTTCATGCTTCCGTCTGCTGACGAGCTTTATGGAGATTTCCTTTTCCAGCAGGACTTGGCATCTGCCCACACTGCCAAAACTACTCGTAAATGGTTTACTGACCATTGTATTACTGAGCTTGATTGGCCAGCCAACTCGTCTGACCTGAACCTTTGTCAAAGATGAGACACAGCAGACCCAACAATAAAGACGAGCTAAAGGCCGCTATCAAAGAAACCTGGACTTCCATAACCCCTCAGCACTGCCACAGGCTGATCGCCTCCATGCCACGCCGCATTGATGCAGAAATCTGTGCAAAGGGAGCCCCAACCAACTATTGAGTGCAAAAAAGAACATACTTTTCAGAGGTTCGATATTTCTGTATTATAAATCCTTTTTATATTGATCATTTGAAATCTTCTAATATTTTGAGATACTGGATTTTGGGTTTTCATGAGCTGTAAGGCGCAATTAGCAAAATTTAAATAAAGAAATACTTAATTCTCTGGTTTACATGTAATGAGTCTAGAATATATACAATTTTCACTTTCTGAAATGACTCTGAAATATTGAACTTTTTTCACAATATTTGATGTGATGATGTGATAGATGTTTTAAGCTGCACCTGTATAAGCATGTTTTCAAACATTTCAACTAAAAAATGACTCAATACTAGGTCCTTATGAGGACCCATAACCCATTTCAGACTCCAAGCTTTGCCCTGCTTTTCCAGTTTGGCACATGTTTGACCTTTTCTATATTTATTTATTCTATCTGTGTCGATTCAAATTCTAAAACTATTTAAAGGTCTGGTACAGTAGATAATATTAACAGACCACATGTTCAACAAAACAACTAATAAAGTCATACCATGTAGGGAAGTAAAAAATTAACTTTTAAACCCAAGAGATTTATTTTATCTTTTAAGTCATTAAGGCTGTAAATTAAAGTTAATTTCATTTATTTTTTTAAAGACAAGCATCACTAAGCATTTTGTATTTAATAAAAAAATGCATTTATACATAATTTTGTTTGCTTGTTTGTCTTCTTCTAGTAATGCATGCAATTATGACTGATGGGTGAAATGATATGATAATGAATGATATAATAATAATGATAATAAAAAGAATAATAATATTGCTTCCCCGGGCGTTCAACAGGGGCAAGTTTAGTACTTCAGAGGAACTGACCTTGGCTGTGTCCGACTGTCCGGTGGGAAGCTTTGCTAGGGCGGGCCACTGCTGCTTGATATGATCCAGCATCTCCTGGTAGCTGACCATCTTCTTGAAGTTCCACTTGTTGCCTGCAGGGGGAGCAAGAGGTTTTGTGGGGTCAGATACAGCTTACATATGGTGCTAAATCACATGTTGCCAGCACTAATAAGCACATCATCAACCTAACAGGGGTGGACAAATGAGGTGAATCAGCTGCTGGTGTGCTGGATTGCTTTCAATTCCTTAAATTTGCCACTGATGGCACACCATGAGACACCATGAGTGTAGTGCACTGAATAAAGCAGATCATGTGCTAAGCAAAACCATTTACAGGCTCGCTGTGGTTGGCTGGGATGTATAATATAATTGACATGGGACATTGACAGGGACTTCAATTCAGATATTACAAAGATATCTAGGTGCTGATTTGATATGTATTACAATATTCTAATCTTGTGATTTTAGCAGTATTGCAATCGCAATTGCAAAGATAGATAGATAGATCACAATAGGCAAAACAATAATAAAGCAATACAATAAAAAAAGAAAATGGCAATATATGGAAACATTTGAAAATATACAATGAACCTAAAAATAAGAGAAAATCAATAAAGATAAGAGATAAAAATTAAAAAGACCAAAAAAAGAATTGGTCATGAGCAAAAATAGAATATAGGGTACTGTGCAATAATTTATGAAATAAGCAGTTGAAAGATGAGCTTAGGATAGAAATGGTGATGTACTATAAACCTGACTTAAATATAAACCTTAAACAGTAAACTAAATAAGCCTATGAACTTAAAATCGATAAAGATCTTCAAACGTTGACAGCCTGATAAACTTCACTTCAATCGATAAATAGAAATCAATAAAAATGACAAATGAAAAACGAGGCAAATTTACCATTGATTTGGCGGTTGTGACGGACACGATAAAATTGCCAAAACAGCAAATACTTGATGTACAAAAACAAGTTCAAGGAGAGAGGCCTTGTAGCTGCACCCTAACGTATCGATCTGTTACATAATTAACTTTTTAAATGTTGCCGTTTGAAAGACTCTAATCTGACCTCGGAGCGGCGGAACTTGCACTCACCGTCGAAGGGCATGTATTCTATGAAGCGAACCTCCACAGGCTTCTTCTCCGTCAGCGCAACGAAGTCCAGCAGCTCGTCCTCGTTGAGGCCTCGCATCACCACGCAGTTTACCTGCAGGGGGCGCCAGGCGGCTTACTTCGGTATTTGGGGGAAATTCGCTTGCTTACCCAGATTCAGAATTGTTATCTAATGGTTATGTTTATAGGACATAAAGATGCAAGATGTGTCGCTTAAATAACTGTTATTTTAGATTCTGAAAGGTGTATTTACGGAATTTCACAGGAGCTAGGCTAGTTGATACCCTCCGCAGCCATGCATTGAGCTAACACAGTTAGCATATGCAGTGGTGGAAGAAGTACTCAGATCATTTACTTAAAGGCGCCAAAGGTGCCTTTACTTAAAGGCGCACTGCCAGTGCAACATGGCGCGCTCCGTGGAAGAGGACCCGCTCCCTATGTAGATCTAAACGGCTAATTCTAAGGCAACAAAAACACAACAATTCTTATTTTCTTGGTATTATACACCAGTTACAATATAGTTATGAATATTATATTCCATTTCTGCCAAGTCCGTTCCGCGAGATGCCGCTAAATTCTACACACCGCACCTTTAAGTAAAAATGCATTACCCTGATACAAAATGAAAGTACCACATTGACATTTCTACTTAAGTGAAAGTATATAAGTACTTGCTGTTAAATGTACTTAAAGTACAAAAAGTAAAAGTACTTGTTATATCCAATGCCCTGATATAACAGAGCCCATAATACAGGACTACGCGATCAAATTTCTTAACTAAAGTTAGGCGACTGTGTTAGAAATGTATAGATATTTGCTTTGAAATGGAGTAAATGGAGTAAAAGTCGAAAGTCTCTGGAACTGAATATAGTTAAGTCAGTACAGATACTTGGAAAAAAAAGGTCCTTAAGTACAGAAACAAAGTATTTGTTCTTTGTTACTTTCCATAACTGCCATCTGGGCACTGGACACACAGGGAATTGGTCGAATTGGTATTGATGAGAGTATCCCTTTAATGAAACATATAGATAACATATATTCAGTATATCGCATATATTCATATTCAGATGGATAATATGAGTAAAATGGCTTTTTCTTTGTTTTTTTTGAGAATGTTGGCACTGTTTATTTACTTCATGCAGAAAAGGTGTGTATGACGCTACCTTGACGGGGTTGTAGCCCATGTCGATGGCCTTATCAATTCCCTCTATGACTTTGTGGAAGCCTGTAAAACAATGTCATTTGGGGATTTTAGAAAAACAGAGTATGTAAAATAGAAAAATGACTTCCTGTGTTCTCAGCCCAGACATTTCTTTGCATCGCCCAAAACCCAAGACAACTCAAAGCTCAAGAATCCTCAGCAGACAAAACTGACGTCAAAGCTTCTAACGGCAGACTGCCAAGGTCGGCTTTACTTCCGTCATTACCCACAGTTCCAGGGCTAAGCTATGTGCAGGGTAATCTGCTCAATGTCCAAACTGAACATTTCAAGTTTGCAATCATTTGTATGAAAAGTATAATCGCAATGGTAATTCCAAAACCCCAGCAAAAGCGGATTGGAGCCTTCAGAGAGAGAGAAGAGAGAGAGAAGGGAGAGAAGAGAGAGAGAGCAAGAGAATGACTGTTCTACTGATCAAATAGTCCTATGCTGTTTGTGGACTTGGACTCTGTTTACACCTGGCATTAGCATGCGTCTTGGGTGATCCAATCACAAGTGGACAACTCTAAGTACGTCTGTTCACACCTGGCATTAAAATGCGTCTCGAGTAACCACTTGTGATCGGATCTCACTTCCCCGCTCTATATGCAAATCAGATTTATTTTGTTTCATTTGTATTTTACATCTATTTTTTTGTTAGTTTCCACTTGTATGAACCGAACATTTTAAACGCAACTAAGGGACGTTCCGCTCCGCCTTGGATCAGGACAGCGCACTGCATAATGGAGAGAGAGAGCAATCTCCCGTCTACTGCACTTCACGGCTGTGTCTCCGAATTGTGTGGCTCAGCAGCGCTGCAGCCGTGAACCTCTAGGCTCTGTGTGGGGGAGGAGCTCTGTGTGGGGGAGGAGCTCTGTGTGGCTGGCCTATCACGGAACGATGTGGACACAGCTTCCCAATGAGGATTTTCCTTCATCACCAGTACGGATATTAACACATTTTAATCGGATGATACTCTTGCTCGTAAAAAGTACATTATCCGTACCGGATACATGTTTCATCCGAGTATTCGACTCAATCCTACCTCGAAGGCTAATTTTCAGCTGCTAAATTGTTCGAAAATTGGATGCAAAAGGCGCATTCCTTACGGTTTGATCCGCGGATCGGCCTTTCATAGAAAGCCCAGAATTTCCACTGACTTTTCCCTTGTTCTCCCCCACTCTCTCTCTAATCTCAGTCAAACCATCTGCCGTTCTTTTTTTATTTATTAATTTTCCCCCTTTCAAAATCCGACCACCTAGCACCGCCGCATCCCTCTGTCACCTCCGTTCCACCTGCCGCTCAGTTGGATCCAAAATGGCCGCTTGTGGAGAGAAGAGGAAAAATGTGACGAGTGCCATTTGTCGCTCTAGTGACGACTTACAAACTAAACCAAGAACATGCTCAAACTGAAAGGGGAAAAATATTTTTAAATGTTTAAATAAATCATTTCTAATTTCTAAATAATTAAGAGAGCTGCTTAGGCCAGAAATTTAAGACAGTTTATACATATATATTTAGATTATGGATATTTTTTGCTTATATATTTGGAATCTCTGTCCAGTTAAAAACATTAAAAGATCATTTTTATTTATCATGGTTTAAAATAGTCTCAGGCTTGCCCTAGTCTGGGTTTAAACAATCTGATTTCCAGAAGGAAGATTAGAGCTAATCCATGTCTAAGTGAAGGCTTAAATTAAACCTGTAATTAAGGACTGGCTGACTAGTCAGGATTTCCTAGTCTAGAACTAATTAATCTCAAATTAAGCAACGTCTCAGAAAGGCATTTTAAATTCTGTATTAATTTAAGGAGGAGTATCTTAGTCCTGATTTAGATTAAACCCCGTCTGCAAAACCACCGCCCCCCCCATGTGTATCAAATTCATTTCCTGCAAAACCAGCCTCAGCAAACGCCTCGCACCTGACCGTAGCAGATCAAAGCTTCTCCCGCCGCCTCCCTCACCTTTCCGCCGGACGATGAACTCAAACTTGGCGGGAACCAGGGAGTCTAGGCTGACGTTGAGCAGGTCCAGGCCGGCGTCCTTCAGCCCGGGCAGCAGCCGGGAGAGGTTCATGCCGTTGGTGGTGACCGCGATGGTCTTCAGGCCGTTCAGCTTCCTCAACTCCGCTGGACCGATGGAAGAAGACCAAGGATCAACCACACAATGTAGGGCTTCAAATTCTCCATTCATCAGCTGTTCTCCAATAACCCAAAGAATCGGAATCAGAATGAGTTTATTCCAGAGCACCTTTACATATACAAGGAATTTCATGCCGTGGTGAGGATTGGTGTGTTTCTCTATAGACAAATGGCATAAAAAAATCTTAAAAGTCTGAAAAAAATGTTTATTATAATTATTATAATAATTATAATATAATATTATTATTATTATTATTATTATTGTTATAATTATTATAATAATTATTATAATATCCTAATAATAATAATAATAATAGAATAAAATCCAAATTACCACAAATAACCAGTTAAGTATATTAAAATATACTGAAAATTAGGAAGGAAGGCTGCTTTTTTGTAAGTTTTTAGGATTATCATTAGGTAATTGAATACTGTAAAATGTATTGTTCATGGTTTGTTTTCAGATTTATTGTTAGTTTTATTTTTTATTGTTTATTATACATTTTTTGGTTTATTTCTCAATCTTAGAGTTAACTTTTTGGTTTATTGCATATTTCCATTTACTTGCTCTACGTAGCTATCCATCTATCCATGTATCCATTTATCCAAGTATCTATGTATCATCCATCTATCCATCTATCCATCTAATTATCTATGTATCTACGTATCTATCTATCCATCCATCTATCCAAGGATCTATCTATCCATCCATCTATCTATCTAAGTATCTTTCTATCTATCCATTTATGTATCCATATATCCATCTATCCACTCTTCAATGCTATATCCACGTGAAGGTGAGGTAGGGTTTACCAACATGTGACGTACAGGAAGTTAACACTGGAACTAAAGATTGTACCGAAGGCTGTGTCATTCCAGACCGCAGTAAAATAGAAGGGGACAAAAAGGCTCTGTTGACCTTGTCGGTTCCGTTTAACGACACCAAAAACATCCACTTCGTTCGGCTTTTCATGGTGTCGCGGGAGGCCAGTCACGTGCTGTTCTTCACATGATTGTCGGCCACAGCCCGCGCCCATGTGAGCGAGGTGGTCGCTGCTAGCAGAACATCAGCATTGGTGAATGGTGACCATTTTTGTTCTTTCCAGATACCGATCAGGCTGTAAATTTGAATGGAGAGGAGGGGGGGTGGGGGTGTATGGCTAAATGCCCCACCCACTCACGCACACGCACAAATACACCAAAAGTGTCTGCTATAATCCTACCTAAATTAATCCAGAATTTAAAAATGCCTTTCTGAGACATTGCTTAATTTAAGATGATGATTCTGTCTGGTCTTGGTGCTGGTCCAGATAATCCATGTTCTCTGTTGTCAAGGTTGACCTGGAGGTCCACATCCATTAATCCAAAAATAAACCTGCCTCTGCCCAGGTTTAATTGAAGCCTTCGCTTAGACATAGATCTAGCTCTAATCTTCCTTCTGGAAATCTGATTTTTAAACACAAGACTAGGGCAAGTCTGGGACAATTCTAAACCATGACTGAGAAAGGCCATTTCAATTAGTCCAGATTAAAAGTGTGATATAGTCTAAGATTAGGCCTAATCTATGTCTGTGAAACCGCTCCTTTAAATCCAAATGACATTCCTTATTCTTTAGTAAACACTGTTGAGACCTAAATTACACAATCCATCTCAGCAAGAAAAAAAAATGGGTAGGGTCACAGGGTAGCAAAACATCTAGGCCAAATAAATATTGGTAAAAAATGTTTAAGACAAAGTTATCTGCCAATGGGGTGAGAAGGGAGCATTATACTTGATAAGTAATGTTAAAGCCAGAATAAAAATTGGGATTGAAACTCTCTCATAGTCTCTCATTATTTCAGAGCGGAGAGCGTCCAAGTCTGTCCTTTTCTTTAAAAAAAGTTACTCATTTTTCTTGGGAAAACTCCCTGGATTTAGCTCTTCGAGATAAGTATTTTCTTCTAGTACTAGCTACTATTTATTTCCAAGATTTTGAAAATAGAGAAGGATGACAACAAATAGTATAGTTATAACCTTTTGGGGATTTTCCCCAATAACCGCAAGGCTTGGTGGAGCTTCTATAATACTGTATAACAGACTACTACAGCAGTGTAGACAACCTATGAGATTCAAACATTCCACTCCTTTTTTGAGTACAACAACCATATCAGCGTGATGAGCCGATCAACTCTCCACTCTGACCCATGTTTCTCCC
This sequence comes from Cyttopsis rosea, assembly GCA_900302355.1. Lineage (NCBI taxonomy): Eukaryota > Metazoa > Chordata > Actinopteri > Zeiformes > Parazenidae > Cyttopsis > Cyttopsis rosea. The sequence goes on from OMKR01053641.1 coordinate 8,584, forward strand.
GCGCTGCAACCCCGCCCACACCCACGGACGGACGGCGGCTCCTCACCGATGATGTCCAGCACGTCGGGGCGGATGAGCGGCTCACCCCCAGTCAGGCGGATCTTCTCCACCCCTTCCTGGATGAAGAGGCGGGCCAGCGTCAGCACCTCGGAGGTAGACAGGAGCTGCCCCCGCGGGGTGAGCTTCACACCCTCCTCCGGCATGCAGTATTGGCCTGGGAGCGACAGAAATGGCTAAATGCAAGACCAACTTTTATTGGGATGGTATGTAGGGGTTGGCCTAGATGAGGTCATATTTCTTAGCATTCACCTCACAGTTTAACTTGCTGTGTGCAATGCTATGTGCATGAATATTGTACTTTAATAAGCATGTATATACAGTCTCGAAATCATAATATTTTATAATATATTCACATTATTCCCATCACCATTCTCGCATCACATAAAAACAACAGATCCAACCACAGACATAGCTATATCGTTCCAGCTGCCCACTATCTTATTGCACTACTGTAGGTTTAGGTTTGGGCAGTGAAAATGTTTCCAATTTCACTTAAAATAGACAAATAATGGAAATTAGCTCTTGTGATCGAAACCGTAAGGCTGTACTAATTCATCAGTTCCAGCCCGAATGGCAGCTCTGTGTTCATCAGAACAAGCTCAAGTTCCACACTAAAATGGCATAAAAGTAAGCTCAGTAATAAGGGCTTGATGAGTTTTATTTGTGGTTAGCGGAATAGTGGTGTGCCGTGGGATTATTTAATTGTCAAAAGCGTGACGTGGCAGACAGAGAAAAGATCGTGAAACACTGCTTTGTCAGTCATTGTCACACTAAATCGGGAGACGTCTTAGAGGATACCCTTTGCAAATCTACATTATAAATAAAGTAGGTGCCACTGTAGGAAGTCTTGGAACAGAAGACTTTTTTGCCCCAAATTGGGGGCCATCTTGATCCCAAAATTCCTTGTTTAGGGTTTGGCAGTTCCCCAATGACAAATCTCAAATACAACACAAAGCCCAAGTGTTGTTGTATTATAAGCAGAAGGACATCATGAATAACAATTGGAAGGTTGGAAAGGTTGTTGGAGCATCTCTTTCATTCCCACCCTATGATTATATTACTAGAGAAATAAAACCCATTGAGTTCATTTTCACGTATCAGCACCCAGCACAACATTTGTAAAATACTAAGCGTGTTATCAATACTTAGTTGGACAACGGACACTAAAGTGAAAGAGGAGAGAAAGAAGGCTCCAGACATTAGATTGGGTCTAGATTGGGACCTAGATTGGGACCTGTCTCCAATGGCTCTGTGCCTAATCTTGCGATCTCTGTCCGCTGCTCATCCCCAACATGTCTTGATTCATGTATTTTATTCTACTCTGAAACAAAAGAAGCAGCACGGGGACGCTCCGCTCCGTGTAGCCGCTCCACCTCCCCAACGGCGTGGGTGAGACGGGCCGGTGGTCCACCCGGCACCAACAGGACCGGGATCCCACCTCAGCCTCACTTTCATTGCGCTACAGGGTTTGTTTCACCTTGTGACTCGCACGTGCTGCCCAGATAGTTGCGTCGGTAGAGTTGACCCGGTCCCTCTGGGAAGCGGCGAGCTTTGTGCAAGGGCCGATGTAACCTAGGTGTACATTCTATTTGCATTTGTAACATAGACTATTATTGAAACGTGACCGATAAGGTTCGAATTTGTCTGGTAAAATAAATTCTTTGACCAGGAGTTTTACAGCATTCAGAAACTGTAGAAGCGCCAAATACCAAAAGTTACATAATTCTGCTTTAAATTTTCCAGTTCGACCCGGATCCTGATGTGTCAAACAAAGCCACTCCTAAGGCTGGGGGGTAAGATCGTGAACCACCATCACCCCGCAGCTTGACTGGTAATCTGTCAAGCCTCACGTTATCATAAATTAATGCAGCCTCTTCCAGATTGAATGGTTTTGGGGATGGATGATGGAATGCGACTTACAGCGGAGGTTGCATTTCTCCGTCAGCGAAATGCGCAGGTAACTGTGCTGGCGGCCAAAGTTGTCGGTCAGGAAGGCTGAAAAGGGGACGCTGTGGTCCTTCATCATCTGCCTCCGGCTCCGGGAAGACACCGGCTCCTGCGAGAAGAGACATCGTACAGTTTCTGGGAACAGTGACCCAACAGTGACCCCCCCCCTCTGAGATCAGAAAATAGAGCTCTACTCTTCTGTTGATTCAAACACAATTTAGGCAGAAAATAAGGGGGGTGAGTTTAAACTAAATAACATGCTTCTGTGTGTCAAGAAAACAATATATGTCATGAATATAACATGAAGACATTATCTTATTCTTATCCTGTTTAGCCTGTTATCGGTGCATTCCACAAATGTGCGATACTATTGTTTGAATGAGGATTTGCCATATCCTTCGAAGTCTATTCGTATTGAGTGACTGTACTGAATACCTCCTTTGACTGTAGTTACTTGCATACTTGCCAAGCATTACTCATGTGTACATTACCTATGCTCTTGTAAGTTGCTGGTGAACTTTGGATGTCAATAAGGCATTGCATAAGGATCCCAACACCACAGCCGGCCTATGGCTCCGGAGGACAGTCAGTTATGGACTAAATCACTTCTTAATACGTGACACATAACCTTTTATTGCAGACGTTGCCATAGTGGCCATTGTGAAGGCATCCGTGACTATTTTCTCTTCAAAAAAAAGGGCCATCTTTGATACAACTTGACAAATTTGATCTAAAATG
>OMKR01053643.1:0-10217 GCA_900302355.1 Cyttopsis rosea
TATATGTACAAAAAGTTGTGGCTGTAGATTAACTTTCCTATTTTGCATTTTTACTTGACTTGACTTTGATTGCTTAAGGGGCTGAACATAACATTTAACTCTTTTTTCTCACCCAAACAAACAGACATTCAAATGGAGTGTAAAATGTATTCATATTCAGTTTGATCTTTGCTGTCTTGCTGTCTTTCCAGTCGACCAAGGATTGTCGCCGACAATCCGGGTTGTGTTCCTAAAGAGGAACAATTACTAGATCTCATGAGGACGTACTCTAGCAAAACAGGTGATTTCAAACCTTAAACCTGCCATTGTTTGCATATTTGAATTTGTTGATGAATCCATTTGACCCGCGCTTCTGTATGTGACCATCAGCTATCAAAATGGACGCTCTGAAAGTCGCCCTTGGTGAGGAGCTCTTCCAAATGTGCTACGAGGAGGATGGACATATTCTGAGGGCGGTGGGGGGAGCTCTCCACGACTTCCTCAACAGCTTCAACGTTTTGCTGAAACAAAGCAGCACGCTGCCAAGCCCGGGCCGAGTGGATCCTGTAAACCAACCGTCGGTGCTGTGCTTAGACAGGGATCCGGGTCTGCTTACTGTCTACTACTTCAACCCCCAGCCGACCACGGAGCTCTTTTTTCCTGGAGTCATCAAAGCTGCTGCCAGCGTCCTGTATCACACCAACGTGGACGTGTTGATGGACCTCCCCAGTGCCAAGGACAGCATCCTGCAGTCCAGCCCCCAGCCCAGTCTCCTCTACAGTGTCATAGTGAAGGACATCAAGAGCCTGAGCCCCAGTCCCCTCAGGGCCACCTCGGCGGGCACCCTGCCCACGTCTCTGTTTTCCACCATCTTCCCTTTCCATTTGTTCCTTGACCAGGACCTGGCCCTAGTGCAAATAGGCTCTGGGCTCAGGAAGAGGTTGACCCGGAAGGATGGACTGAGGCGGCCCTCCACTTTCCAAGAACACTTCTCTATTGTCTCTCCTCAGATCAAATGTACCTTTCAAGGCATTCTGACCATGCTAAACACACAGTTCATCATTCGGATTAAGCACGGGGCTTCCACCACCACAGATAACACAGGGAAGGTAGGTTGATACATCCTTCCAATGTGGCCTAAAATGTAATGTTGACTTCACATAGAATGAGGAAACACCGGTGTGTTCATCTACATGAGAGCTAATTGGCTCGCTTGCCAACCCGAATCCTAATCACAACCTATAGTTTGAGGAAAAGATCAACACTCTACCCCCAGAGGAGATCATAAGTAAATGTCAATCATCAAAGGCACAGTGATGCTCAGCAAGGCTCTAAGCAATAGGTAGTAAGAGAAAAGGGGTCAGTGACGAAGTATGATGATTTAATAATGAATAATGCCATTTAATTATGTATTATGTGTTATATTATGTTTCTAATACTCACTTGTGAATATTCTGTAGGTGTAGGCATATATACAATATACATGTACAAAATCTGTATCATTTGTGTTACCAAAAAAGACTTTTGGGCATGATACATTGCTCTTAATGAAAACAATAAATGTCTCAAATAAACTATAGAAAACGTATAATTAAAATAACACCATAATAGGCCACGTAAGGTAATAATTCATGGAGAATTAAACAAGAATGCCAAGAATGACAAATTTGTATTAATATAATTAAAAGGGATTATGCATTTATTGATAGGTTGCCTGTAACATATGTTTTGAGAGTTAATTTATCACCATCCTTATTAAGTCTGGAAAAATGCTCATTAGAGCTGCAATGATTAGTCGATTAATCGATTAGTTACCAACTATTAAATTAATCGCCAGCTATTTAGATAAGAATATTTTCTGGTTTCTTTAGTCCTGTATGACAGTAAAGTGAATATCTTTGGGTTGTGGACAAAACAAGACATTTGAGGACGTCGCCTCGGGCTTTGGGAAATTGTGATCGACATTTTTCAGCATTTATGGACAAAATGACAATAATCGATTAATCGAGAAAATAATCGACAGATTAATCGATAATGAAAACAATTGTTGCAGCTCTAATCCTCATGAATTACTATGTTTTCTCAGCTAATGGACCTGAAAGGCCAGATGATCTACGTTTCCGAGTCCAACGCCATCTTGTTCTTGGGCTCGCCCTGCGTGGACAAGCTGGAGGAGCTGACGGGCCGTGGCCTCTACCTGTCGGACATCCCCATCCACAACGCCCTGCGGGACGTGGTCCTGGTGGGGGAACAGGCCAAGGCCCAGGACGGCCTGAAGAAGCGCCTGGGGAAGGCCAAGGCCGCCTTGGAGAACGCCCACCTGGCGTTGGAGGAAGAGAAGAAGAAGACGGTGGACCTCCTCTTCACCATCTTCCCCGGCACGGTGGCGCAGCAGCTGTGGCAGGGCCAGACGGTCCAGGCCAAGAAGTTCGACCACGTCACCATGCTGTTCTCCGACATCGTGGGCTTCACGGCCGTGTGCTCGCTCTGCACACCCATGCAGGTGGTCACCATGCTCAACGAGCTGTACACCCGCTTCGACCACCAATGTGGGGAGCTCGATGTCTACAAGGTACGTAGATGAAACCAATGGTTAAAGGATGGGTTTGCCGTTTTTCAACCCAGGCCTCGTTGAAGGGTTACATCATTCATAACGGTTCAAAGGGCAATGTTTTTCAACCACTGTCTGCCATGAGAAGAAAAAAGGAAATTGTGTTGCAATATCAAAAATGCAAGGCTGAACTAATTCATCATTTCAAGCCAGGATAGCAGCTCTGCTCATCAGAACGAGCTCAGGTTTCACACTAAAAGTGAGTAATATTTGTACTGTAGGTCATAATAATAAGCACAGATATACATGTTTCGGACATCTTTAGTGGTTAACAGGATAGTGGTGTGCCGTGGGATTATTTGATTGTGAAAGGTGTGCCGTGGGCAGAAAAAGGTTGGGAAACACTGTCCTAGGGCAACCTCGCAGTATTCTTTACTATTGCCAAAGGCCTGGGTTGAAAAATAGAGAACCTATCCTTTAACAATTAGGTTTAGAGAACCAGGCAAGAGCAGATTGGAAACTTATTTTAGCCTTAGCAACAGTCCGCCATTTCTGATTCCTACTGAGCCAAGTGGAAAGCCATTTTCAAAAATGTTTCTATATTGACGTCTTTTACACCTTGAAATAGGGTCAATTCGGATTATACGAATAATAATTGACATGCACGCCCTACCAAATCCGCAGAAAATCCCCCGAGTTGCTTAAACAAAACGGGGATGTCACTCTCGGTAAGGGATTGTACATTTTACAGTGGAAAACATCAGTAAAAAAAGATTAGTGTCTTCATCCTTCATCAAACGCTTGTAAATTGTCCATCAATCAATCCAATTCCTCTCTTCTTCACTATAGTGTGAACGTTTACTATTTTACAGTTTGTAAAGTAGAAATGCATTAACCCCACTTTTGAGATGTACAATAATGCAATAATAGTAATCCACGCTCTATCACCTAGGAGATGTCAATGCTATCTCACACAAATCTCACACACCCTTTATCTTATCTCGCCTTAAATGTTTTGAGAACTGGCCGTGCATTATGGCGACTGCTCCCAGTCTGCGAGGAGGCTGGCTAATGTAATCACACTGTCATGGAGGCAATACACAGAGAGTAGCATGTTTGACAAATACCTCGTAAAACACGAGGAAGACAGAGGTTCCTCCAGGATCCTGTTTCATGTCCACATACTGTATGTGTCTAAAAATAGTTCAATTTTGTCTCGTCTACAAAAAAACAACAACTTTGGAGCCTCTTTGAGAGCTCGCCTGCTGAGATTTACATGGGAAAACCTTATGCTTGGGTCCAGAGGTTATTAACTATCACATCCTTCTTTTTTTAATTCAGTGTTTTTGCGTTAAATAATATAAAAAAAATGATCAAAGGTAGGATATCGAAGATTGTCATGAACATAATCTTGTTTTGATTATCTTTAATGACAGATAGGACAAATTGAATGCATTTTTCGCATAATTGACTGCAGCTTTTAATCAGATAAGTTATTATAATGTCTTAGTATGGACTGAAATAACCACATTTTATTTTGAGAAAGACTGCCTTTTCCGTTGTTTCCAAAGTAAATCTAAAGCCCACAAGACATCTAAAGCCCACCAGACAGCGATGGCAGCTTGCAGGATCCCACACTTTAGCTCATGATGGCATTTTACTGGCAACGCTTGAGCAAAGTATGAGAAGCCATTTGTCTCGTTTCATGTGAAATTCTTGCTGAACACCTGTGAAATGACTGATTTTGACGCCAGCAGCACCAAGTACAAAAACACAGAAGATTAGAGATTACAACTGTAAGACTATTCACTGCTGCTTTTCAAATTATCTACTGTATACGCCAAATCCAATGTGATTCCAATTTGGACTCCTGAAACTGAAGAATCGATGGCTATGGAGTACCACCAATATGATCGTTTTACTGAACAGTGGAAACATATACATATAATCCTTTCCCCCCCACTAGAGACCTTGAGCCTTCTGCTATGTGCCAAAGCAGCAACAAATCAAGTTGTTTTTCTCTTAATATTTGACATGTTTGATGTTGGCTCTTAATATTTTTGCATTTTGCTGATAAGATTCCCTATTTGACCTTTGTGCTTGTTAAGGTGCAGCTTTTTAGGTGGTTTACTTGCATGCTTCCAAAAAATGGCTGATAGATACAGTAGATAGTAATGTAGATTTCTGTGGCGTGGCTTTTCTCGCTCTCCAGGTGGAGACTATCGGTGATGCTTACTGTGTAGCGGGCGGCTTGCATAAGGAGAGCAACACGCACGCCGTGCAAATCGCTCACATGGCTTTAAAGATGATGGAGCTTTCAGACGAGGTCATGACCCCGACCGGAGACCCAATCCAGGTGAGGACAAAGCTACACACTCGATGCCCGTTGTCCAACACGGTCGGTCAATGTCGAGAATTTTAATATACAAATAGATTTTCACAATCTGAGGAAAATATTGTTTGCTGAAGGCTTGAAAGCAAAACAAATAATTGATTCTTCACTGATGAATGAATACATGGATCATTTTTGAGCGATAAACAATCTGGATTTTTGTCATTTTGAAGAATGTAAAATCCACGAAAATGTATTATATACTGTATATATACATATGTATCTTAAAACACATAAGCTATTTTACATCATAATGTAAGAATTTAGAGTGAAAAAATGACTATGCTTGTAAAATGACAGTCAAATGGACACAGTAATAAAAAAAACAACAAATATGACTATTCTAATTCAGGGAAATGGACATTTCTCTTTCAGATGCGGATTGGCCTGCACACCGGTTCGGTGCTCGCCGGGGTGGTCGGCGTCATGATGCCACGCTACTGTCTGTTCGGCAACAACGTCACTTTGGCCAACAAATTTGAATCCTGTAGCCAACCGAGGAAAATCAACATCAGCCCCACGACACACAGGTGAAGTAGCTGCACGATCCAGAACTTCCTGTATATACTGTTATAACTTATATATACTGGATGTTTATATGCTTAAATAAACAAAGGTTACAATTCAAATGATGTAACACGCTCTGTAACTATTCATCCCCAGTTAGATTCACGTACAGGATACAGAAAAAGGAGAAATTAACTCACTGTTCTTCCTCTTGCTTTGGAATGGGTGACCGTATTGCTGTGATAAATGCTTTATTTGTATGTCCCTCATCCCAGGTTGCTGACGGATTGCCCGGAGTTTGTCTTTGTTCCCAGGAGCCGACAGGAGCTTCCGGCCAACTTTCCAGCAGAGATCCCTGGTGTTTGTTACTTTTTGGAGGCCGCGGAGAATCCCCCATGCAATACAACCTCCACGCCTGAGCAAAGCTAAAACGATTTGCTTTACGTTGTTTTGGTTTTAGTTGTCAATAGAGGTGTCTGCCAATGTCTGAGCGCTGTTTACATTTTGAGACATAAATAACAATAATGATTTTATTCTATATGGATTCCCTGTACCTATTAAGCATTTGTACAGTCTGTAGCAACAGCAGACACATTAATTTATTTTCTATCACAATGTTTATTCTCAAAATGAATGAAAAGAAACAAACAAATATTTTCAAGCTCCCCTCTGAGTTGAATTTTAGAGCATTTGGTTATTTAATGACAGCTTTAGGATTTTGTTGCCGCTGTTATCATTTCATCAATTGGGATAAATGATTCCAGTCAGTCATGGCTGTAAAGTGCCAAATCGCAGGTGAATTTCAGTATTTTGCTTTCACCTGCAGCTAACTCATGACTTTTGAACTTAATGTATCGCACAAAATATAGTTTACCCGTCAATTCCCACAAAGGATTTATCTTGTTATTAACTGCTACCAGTACATTGCTGATCGCACAGCAGCAGTGTGATCAGTTTCCGCTGTTTTAAAGGACATTTAGACGAGAAAAGACAAAACAATTGAATAATTTCACGTCCAATCAAATCTTGTCAAATTGAAAAAAAAAACGTTTGCGAGCTGATAGATTTGGGGACTTCACATTCCAGGATTGACTTTTTCTCCCCTGAGTTGATGGAGAGCAGATGAACTGTAGGTGCCTTATGGAAATGTCAGCTGTAGGATCTTGCAAAAACATTTATTATCTCTTATAATGTGTGAAATTTGTTCCTCTTAACTTAAAAAAAAAAGGAACTTGAGTTCTAATGATGCATTACGATAACACCTATATAATTACAAATATCCACATGTGTAGGATGAATTGTCTTGATTTTCTTCTTCCATTTTTTGTGGCTACAAAGTAGTATACATCTTGAACACCATAACCTAAAGTGACATATGAGTGGTCCAAAGTGTTCGAGAACCCATTTTTATAATATAGGTCTTCTATTTTATACTTTTTCACTAAGCATTTATTTATACTATATTTATTTCATTAGTTTCATTGCACTCCTTCCTGAATCATATGGCAATATGACTAAAACAATGAATGTTATATCACCTATTTGGATTAACTGTAATTGTATTGTCATTATTGTTTGTAATGTAATTAAAGCACAATAAATATTACAATTATTTACTTGTATACAGATGATGCAATGTCTTCCTTCCTTCCTTCCTTCCTATTGCTTCTGTGATTTTGAAAGTAAAAGTGACATATATACAATATATAGCCGCATATATAGTGTTGATTTTCATCAGATAATAATAATAATAATAATAATAATAATAATAATAATAATAATAATAATAATCATCATCATCATCATCAGCATCATCAGCATCATCAGCATCATCATCAGCATCAGCATCAGCATCATTTATTATTATTTTTTATTATAGTTATAGTTATTGTTTAGTTTCTATATTATAGTTTATTATCTATTATAATTATTTACTTTAATTCCTCACAAAATCATTTCCCAAAACATAAAGATAGGACTCGGGGCTTGAATCCCAATTTCGACGCATAAATGGCATTTTATAAAGGTTAATAATAAATCTGTTAGATTTATGGGTGTACCAACATCAGTGGAACAACCCCATAGAAACCGCTGCCGCGCCGTGATTGGTCAGTTTCATCGTGCGTCACAATTTCTCGGCTTCCTATTGGCCGGCATCCCTGTCAACGAGGCCGGGCCGAGGAGGAAAAGGGGAATGGACGCTCCGCGATTCGCAAGCATCTCTCTCAAGCGATGAAGGATTTCCAACAAACTGCTAAAATTTCACCAGAATAAAACATTTCGACGAGCTGGTGTTAACATGGTACGTGAATCTGGACGCTACACCATTCAGCACAGGTCGCTAAGGTTGTTTATCCCGTCACTTTAGTGTGTTTGCGTTTGACGTTTCTTATTGGGCTCTTAAAAAACCAAAACGAACATTTTTAAAGCTAATAGGTTTTACGCTATTTATTTATTGTTGAATAAAATATGTTTAGCTATGGTTTTTATTTAGACTGAGCTTTTTCCTGTCTAATTCGTTATACAATGTATACTGACGCGCCTAGCAATAATACCATACATAATGGCTCATATATGATATAAATGTCATGGTGCCTGTGTTCGGGGTTTCACCGACTGGTCGACTAGTCGACTACTATAACCACTAGTCGGCGCTGTTGCCAGCAGTCAACTAGTCGTGGACAACATAATTTTTTGTCAATGTCACCAGATTTACAATATATATTGAATTAGTAAAATCATTTATTAAAATATGTATTTACATTTATATCTTAATTCAGCTATGTAGTATTAAAAATTATCCTAATTTATTTAATTTATAAAATACAATTTTCATTATTACCTAGAACTCCTCTCTCTGCGTCTTTCTTACATAATAGATAAAAGACGACTAGTCGACTACTATTATGAAAAACTTAGGCAAGTAGTAAAAATCAGTAGTTGTGAAACCCCTACCATGTGTGTATACAGTACTAATGTTTGATGTGTTATTTTCAGTATGGTTTTGTGAACCACGCTTTGGAGCTCCTTGTTTTGAGGAACTATGGCCCAGATGTGTGGGAAGACATCAAGTGAGTTTGTGAATCTGCCCCCCCATCCTTATCTTTATAGAGGATACACTGTGGTCAACAGGGAAACAATACACACGCCCAATGCCAAATAACCTTTTTTTTTATTAACTAGGGGATACCATGGTGTCCACAGGTCAATAGTCTTACCTTGCTGCAGTATCTGACCTAAAGGAGGGTGTTATACTAACAGTTTATACTAGAATCATCTAGTTCATAACATACTCTGTTTCTACCTAATACTGACCTCTGCACAGTACCAAATATACAGTAGTTACCTGCAATACTAACTTGCACTATTAGTCTTAAAATTGGTCTTAAAGGTGCAGTGTGTAGAATTTAGTGGCATTTAGCGGAACGTACGTGGCACACACACTGCAACTTTTAAACGGTCTTACATTTAACTTTCTGATAGCTGTCCACACTCTGCATCCAGAAAAAAAAACAATGTTAAGAATTGCAAATGAAGCAGTATCACCAGAAGAATAGCCAATGTCTCTTAACTCAAAATTTCAGCTTTCCCTCTTGAAATAATCCCCATAAAAGTATAAATGTTGTTAAATACAACCAACATTGTGCTAGTAGGTCCAGCTATAGTACAGGCCATGGAGCCACATGCTTCATGATCACACACTTTTTTACTCAAATGTTGACATGATGTTTTTTTTCCCACAATGCTCAAATATTTGGCTCAGTCCAAGTTTATTTTTCATCTGTAATCTGAACTGTCCAAGACCTGACCCGACAAAAAAGAAAAACTAAAGTTTTCTGTAAATGTAGTCTGTTGAAATTAGTAAAAACAAAAAATTATAATAAAAAAAATAAATAACTTACAAAGTTTAGTCCATTTTTTTGCCTTCTTGACAATTATAAAATTCCTTGTTTTTTTTTCCACTCTTTTCATTACTTGGAATGTTTGTTCAGCTGTTGGCTGTCTTAATAACATGGCTGCTCAGTCATCAGTTTTGTTTTCTCCATTCATCACAGTAATCACAACACCATTAGTTTTTCCAAGGGGCTGCTTATAAGTTTTGTGAAATGTCTAAAATTCTAAATATAGTTAAGAAAGCCTCTACTGAGGAACCAGCGGCAGATTTATAGCTCAGTGTGTGTACATTTCAACAACGGCTGGGATTCAAGCTTCTTTTTTTTTTTTAACCAGGGGGATTTAATTGTTTTACAAATTGTAAACTGTGTGCTGGCTGTTGTGTTGGTTTTGCAATATGGATTATAAACACTATTGTCAACTGCGCTAGAGTCAGATCCAGCAGCTTCCAGTCTGGTCCAGCGTTTCGTGGCAGTGACACTGAGGTTAAATGCGATTTGGATAAAGATTCAGTGTGAAGTGTCAAAGCTGACATCTCACCTCTCTTCTAGGAGAGAAGCCCAGCTGGATGTGGAGGGTCAGTTCCTTGTTAGGATCATATACGACGACACCAAAACCTACGACCTGGTTGCAGCTGCCAGTAAAGTTCTCAGTGAGTGTCATCATTATGTTTCCTAATGAATACATGGAGTTTTCACTGCATCACATGGGGCCAGTATCACCATGATGTCACATTAATACTTTCTAATCTATCTATCTATCTATCTATCTATCTATCTATCTATCTATCTATCTATCTATCTATCTATCTATCTATCTATCTATCTATCTATCTATCTATCTATCTATCTATCTATCTATCTATCTATCTATCTATCTGTGTTATCTTATTCA
>OMKR01053646.1:0-11702 GCA_900302355.1 Cyttopsis rosea
TGTAATCCTGACCACCTCAGGATTAAACCCAGAGAGTGACCAAAGTAATATTTTATTGAACAGGATGGCGGGGATGCGGATTGTGGTCAGAGGCGAAGAAATGAAATTAAAGAACTCAACAAATACAAGCAAGGCTTTCACCTTAGCCAGCAGGTTCAAAAGCATTCATGAGCATCCTGTTTGGGCTCCACGGTCTCATTAATCAATGTCACATATTGAGGCCTATGAACACACATTGAAAAATTTAAGAATCAAATCATTCGTCATTGTCAATCATCATCAATCACATCCGTATGAAAATGAAAATAGAGAATTCCGGCACTATTTTTTTTCATGTCCGAGGTGACCGGTCATAGGGTTATGGTTGGTCAGTTGGTAGGTGCAGAATTGGCTACTTTTAGTAAGTCACTGTGGTACAGTTTCTGTCATCAGCATTGCCCGAGATGCACCATGTGGGGGCTTCTGCTTGCATCAGAGAGAGCAGTTAGGGGTTCAGTGCTCAAGGAAACTTCGGGTCAAACCCGGATCCCTCTGGTTACGGGGCAACCCGCTCTACCTCTTGCGCCATGCCACCTGCATTGGTTAACTATGGAGTAGAGGTAGAGCAGAGGGAAGTAGAGGTACAGTAGAGGTACAGTACACTCCCTTGTCCTTCTTTCTAATAGAGGGACAAGGGATCTGTAGTAAATCTGTTATTTCCAGGGATGTGATTTTGTCTATGATGTCACTGTGGATTCCACCAATCCTAGGCATAAGACATGTTGGGAAAGAGTGGGGGGGAAAGTGACAGCGAGAGGCGGTGAAAGACAAGCATTTGCGACAACAAAGCAATAAGTGCAGGTGGCGGTGGGGGTTAAATACAACACAACTGAAGCTAGCTGCTGCTATAGTGACAGCTTGGCACAGATAGAGGGAGCTGTTGAAAGGATGGGAGAGAAAGAAAGAGAGGGGGCCAGCATGGGGAAAGGGGTCACGACAAACCCCTCAGAGTTGGTCTGGTGTAATCGCTTATCGTTAGGACGCCAAGTGTCACTTGTACGATCTCCTGCATTGACAAGCGAGGCAAGGGAATGACGTTTGGCAACATCAACACTTTGAGGAACGAGCGTGTGTGTGTGTTGGGCTGGGCAGCACACAAGAGGCAATCAGTCACGAGACAGCGATTTTCTTCTGGGAATTAAGAGACTGTTAGACAGTGTGATATAATGCTGGCTGCAAACTCTGTTAGTCTACAGGGTGTCTTGTCCTTAAAAAGTCTCAAAATGTCTTGAATTCAGTGTAGCGGAATCAGTCCCTCCGACACTGAGATGTGGAATTAAAGGTTGTTCATTTTGATGGCCCAGGAAGCCATCTCAGAGATGTTGTTCTAAACCGCTCTCCGATCATTACCCCTGCTGAGGGGGGAGACATCAGACCTGGCCGGCGAAAGATCAGGACAATACTACAGGAAATATCGATCACCTGTGGAATAAACTTATTAACTTAACCAGAGCTAACCCAGCAGGGGGACTCATTCAATGGTGGACCATCCTAACCAGACCTTAGCTCTACCTCTCACAGAGATCCAAACAAGCAGGAGAGATGCTGGTCAGAGATCAAAGACCACTACTACCTGTTTGGCCCTGGTCCAAAATATCATGTTTTGGTGTTTTAGTATAGCCTTCTAAACTTTACCTTTATCCCTCGTGTGTGTTTCTGTTTTCCCTCCCGTTTTTCTTTCATCCTTTGCTCGTCCTGTTGTTTGTCCTTTTTTCATGGAACTTCGCATACGCACCATTTGGAAACTGCCAATTTTGAGAACTCTCGACTTCTCTACAAGATATACTTTGGACTGGACTTGCAAACTAATCCATTGGTGCACCTTTTTCCTACCTTCCTCATTCAACGATAATTTGTGAGTAGGGTTGTTCGGCCCAACAGTTTGATGGAAGCTGTGTCAGGATCCAACTCCCTGGCTCGCTCAACAGATGACCAACCACCGACCCAGCAAAGACCAACCAGCCTCAGGTGTTAAGCCAATCGCGGTTGGCAGCAAGTAGTAAGCAGTTGTCTGTGATAATATTTCTGGAGCTGGGTTTGGGAATTACTGAATGGTAGAAGCCACTCCCTAAGAGTGAAGAAGAAGAAGAAGAATCATTTATTAATCACACTCATGGTGACACACACGCAGGGAGCGGCGAACGATGAGATACAGTCTCTGCATTTATCCCATCCTGGCCGTCCTTCCTCCAGGGGCAGCGGGCAGCCCTCACTTTGTTGCCGCCCAGGGACCAATTGCAGGTGGTGGGTCCATGTCATGGTCAGGGACAGGACAGGAAGTGTTCTGCGTGTTTTTAGTCAGGGTCCTTATGTTGGAGGAGACCCATGCGAACACGGGGAGAACGTGCAAACTCCACACAGAAAGGCCCCTGATCGGGAGATAACCCACTGGAGCACGGTGCCAACAGTGCCCCAGGTGGGAATTGAACCCAGGACCTTCTTGCTGTGAGGCAGCAGTGTTAAACACTGAGCCACCATGCCGCTGTTAAACCCCTTCACCTCCTGATTTTCCAAATTTTTATTTTATTTTATATTATTTTTAAAATTGGTGGCGCCCAAATCATTATAATATTACCATAGGTCTTATCAATATACATCAGCTTTACAAATATTAACCCTTGAAAGTCATGCAATAGGCTTTCAAATTTGCATTTGAGGTCTTAATTTCAACATAACATTGTATTTATCCTAATGTAAGCTGCTTTTCCCTTTACTGTCTAACATACTTTCATTTAAAAAAAAGAAAAAGAAAATAACAAAACTCTCTCTAACTCTACCAGTACTACTTGTTTCTAGAGAATGTTTAGCTGACTGTGACATACAGTTAGTTTGATACTATAACAAATGTACCTTAAGTCGGTTTGACAAAAGCGTCTGCTAAATTACATAATGTAATGTAATGTAATAAGCTGATCTACATTTCTGCTTCTGTTACCTGCTATAATTTCCAGTTGGCAAAATGCCTATTCTAGATTAACCCTCATTTTATACTTACCTGTAGAGAGCAATCCAAAAAAGGAT
Organism: Cyttopsis rosea; assembly: GCA_900302355.1. Lineage (NCBI taxonomy): Eukaryota > Metazoa > Chordata > Actinopteri > Zeiformes > Parazenidae > Cyttopsis > Cyttopsis rosea. Next base: position 3,061 of record OMKR01053646.1, read on the forward strand.
AAAGGATAAAATAAACTTACCTGTCCAAATTTCTGTGGGAAAAAGTAATGGTGAGTGGTTAGCAAGGTAATCATTTACCTTGCTGTCTGACCTAAAGGGAACTGTTATAATAGCAGATTTCAAAGCTGTTCTGACTAAAATCTTTGACAGAGATGTTGAAAAAAGAGTTGTGCTGACGTCTCCTCAGAGAAACCAATGAAGAAGAGCAACTTCACTTCCGTAAACAAATGGGATAAAATGGAGGACCAGAAGCAAGATGTTTCACTTCTCTGTGAAAACATGTAATCTCTGTTTAGTTATGGATTACAAGAAGAGGGTGGCAGAAGCTCTCAATCATATTGGGGAACTTAATCTGACCAGTGCAATAGATCCAAATGAGTGTAAGCAGCTCGTACTAGACTAAATGTTTCACGAGGATGGAAAGCTCTCTGACATCGAGGATCAGGATGTTAATGCTATCCCAGACTTGGATTTGAACATTTAAATTTTTAACATTTCAAACAGTTGATTTATTTATATTCATGACCATGAAACTGACTGACCAAGTAATAATGGACAAGATCCTCAAGTTTCCCTGCAAAAAGGGCAGGCTTGGCCAGGAATCATGTACAAATAAACTGGATCCTTATTTTATAGCGGGCTCAACAGAGCACAAAAAAGGAGGAGTATAACTCTTTTGGAGTTGGACCCAAAGATCCACCCTCTGCCACAAAATCAGAATTCTGTGATAATGCCAAAGACATTACATGCCCGGCACCACAAGCAGAATGAAGCAGAGCTAAACACACTTATACTATAAAGGAGTATAACTCCTTTGTTTGTGTCCTCCACACACAATGTGTGTATGTATACTACATTGTAGCTAAACTATTTTACTTCCCAACTTACTGTATGTAGCACTGCACTGTAGCTGTAACTGTTTTTCTTTGGTAGGTACAGTGTGTAGAATTTAGTATAGTGAGCATGAACTTAGAATTAAATCAAACTGAATTGACCTCTAAATAAAATGAATTTGCATTACATGAACTTGAATTATGCATTTTCCAATATTTTCATAAATTAATGATTCACACATTATTTCAGTAAAACACATTCAACATTATTTCATTGAAGGAGTACAGCACTATCCAAGTACCATGTAAAGCACTAATTGTGTTTCTCCATGTGTGTACATGTTTTTATTACCATTGCAACCACAAATGTATTATGTATTATTATACACAAATGTATTATTGGCAGTTTGTCAAAAGTATCTGAACATCAATGCACTATATACTAAATGCTTTCCCCTAGCAATTCAATTGCTTCCAAATGCTGATCACAAAGCGCACTGCAAACAGAGCGTGAGAATAAGTTGTGCTGCTTTCACATGGATTACGGTAGATGGTATACCAGAAGTTACGTAGAGAAAGCGAGGAGCCAACTACTGCTCATGTCTGCTGCGGCTGCAGTGATGGATCTCTGTAATATCGCACTGAAATGGCTTAAATAAAATCTGTGAATTGTGTTGTGGAAAACATAGACTCTGATTCTTTATCAAAAGGCAGCAGTCTGGTGAAGTTGAGTAAGCAGATTTATTATTAGACTTTATTACCCTGAACAAAGCCGAGGCTATTTTGCAAAGCAGTCAGACTTTTTCCAGTTCACTGTGTGCTTACATGAATCCAGAGAAAGTGCCTCCCCATCAACTATGTCCCCTGATTGGTGGAGGCTTTCACCTTCCAGACACAAAAATGTTTCTCATATACCATTGGTTACAATTTCTGGTTCTATTAGTGTCCTATGTTGCTCAGCCAATTGTCTTCCTCCACTGCTGCTATTCCTAGTTACTCGTCATCTCTTTTGTATACAGTTGTTTTATTTAAGTCTTCTCAATCGATAATGATCTTAGTTCCCTCCGCTGTGGACATTCTAAGTGAACCATTAGCCAGACAGCAGAGGAACAGACAGACATTCTCAAAGCAAGACAATAAGAGTTAATTTTCAATTATAAAATAACATTCTAGCAAATTGCTGTACCTTATTAGTTTAGATTTAGTTTTAAGTTAAGTAGTTTCAGTATTTAAATTTATACCAAAATTTATATAAAAGTTGTTTTTTCTATTTATTAATTGCATGGAGGCTGTTTGGTGCTTGTAACAAGGAAGCAGATGGAGGATTTGGATGGGGTGGTCTTGCGTCACGCGGTTGGTCTGGTGATAAGTTGCAGCTCTAGGTTATTTCTTGTATAATAATATAATTAAATATAAAGAATTAATAATGAAAGAGGGGCTTTTATTCCCAGTGGAAACCATGTGATCAGCCATTGATCACTCAGTTAACAGCTCATTGATCACTATCAGGAAACAGATCTCTATAGATGCACTCTCTCTCGAAGCCGCATGTCAATATCCATAAATATATCCATAATGCGAAATAATCCATTGTCAAACGTGCTTGGAGATGAATATGATGCTTTATAGCAGGCTTGTGTAATGTTAACCAAATGCACATACAACATAGTTAATTTAAGGATCCTGGACATAACACACTAAATAATTTAGTTTAATATAGTTTTTTGCAGTCTTTGTACATCACCAGTTTTGTTGACAGTTTTGAATACTGCAGGCAATGTCTCAGACAAAATTTATTGAAATACTCTTTTAGAATTTATTTTACTGTATTGACCCGAATATAATATATATCAAATCATTTTATTTGAAAATAATGATAATAAAAACAATGAATAAAACAGGTAGAATAAAATAAATCAAATCAAATCATGTTTTCAATATATTTTTAATTAAATTGTCACATTATACTCACATCGCAGGACGTGCAATGTTAACAGGTTGACACACCCTATTCCAGCGTGATGCTCGCGTCAGAGCATACCATCCGCCTCCGTCCAGCAGCAGCTCCAACATCGTTCCAAATGAGTCGGCACCGAGTTTAAAAGAGAGACTGAATAACAGATAAAAAACCACCGTAACATTTTCACTAGCCTCCATGCTGAAAACACACTGTTTTTACTCGTATTTGCTTTGTTTGGAGCAGGAGCGGAGCAGACAGAGTGCTGTGCACAGCTCTGTCTGCTCCGCTCCCTCGTGCAGCACGAACACATACACACACCGAGGCTAGTCCCCGAATATGAGACGACCCCACTTTTTCAGACGTATTTCCAGGGAAAAAAACGTCTTATATTTGGGTCAATACGGTATTTAATTTTAAGACTTAAAAGACTCACAACTAGTCATAAAAGAGCCGCATGCGGCTCGCGAGCCGCTGGTTGAGTATCACTGCCCTAAAGTATGCAGTGGGTCACATATACTGCTCTATGCAAACGGCCTTGTGACGTATTCTGTCGTGTCAACTTGAAAGTAGGCTTGTTGATATGCCCAATTATGCCCATTTCTCTCTATTTAAGTTCCTCCGACGATTGTGGTTCTCTCTGCCTGATTGGTCGTAGATCTTTTTTAAAAACCACGGTGCCTCCCATACCCACTCTGCAACAGAGTTGTTCATTTAATTAACTGGGACAGATTGTTGTAATGCTCTTTCACAAGGAATACAATTAGGCTAGGGTTGGGGTTATCTGGAATATTGCCTTATTGCCTATCACAATTGCCATATAAACAAAATATTTTTAATATCTGATCTGAATAAAGCCTGGAGCCCCATTCTGGTTAACAAACCAAGATTATTTAATCATATTACACGTAACTGTGGCATGTAGACGCCTTAATTGTATTGCTTCTGGCATGTTCATTCTGCGCATGCTCCAAAAGGTCAGAGATTCACATCAGATATATTTATTATTGAAACAGTTGAACAGTTGGAGCATGTTTACATCACCAACAGTAGCTGGCAGCCACATTTTTGGAGTGATGTTGAAACATTATTCATGCTCACCCAAATTAAAGAAAATTCTTCGACAGGCAAAAAATGTTTTTTGATTGATGGCTTTTCAGGAAAGTCTCCTTAGCTGGTTGAATGAATTTAAGTAATGCAAACACATGAAAAGACCTTACTCAAAATATTATCTTATTCTGGTTAGTCACATTATTCTGATTGTGTGCATATACACATACTGACTGTCTGCACTGACCAAGTTGTTGCTCTGACTTCACACAAACTGCTATAAATATCTCAGGAGGTGAGAGCACTGCCCAGCAAAGTGGAGTGGGCTGATCCATAAAGTTCTACAAAGTGGAGATTGACAAAGGCTTGCGTGGTAATTCATTAGGAATGGCCAGATCAATACAACATCAGGATGGGAATGTCATGATCCTATCATAAAAATAGTGATACCAAGTGTTTCTTTAACCAAAAATTGTCAAAGTCGTGGTTCGGAGGTGGGCTGTGTCATTTGTCTGGCCTTGGTATTACTTGGTATCCCCTCCACTAATGCCCCCTAGCATCTATGCCTTACTACATTTTGCCTCTTTGATCTTGAAAGCGTTCTCGATGCAACATGCATTAATGACATCATCACAGATCACGCTGAATCCCCCCCGCACTTCCCCAGCAACGGAGGCACGCACTGCGAAGTTAGTGTCAGGGCCAATAGACAATCCATTTGATCCTACGAACGCGTGGCCTACTTGAGAGGGCTCATTAAAGATGTAGCTAGTTGTTCAAAGGCAGCAGGTTAAAAGGACACCATGTTAAGCAAAGTAAAAAAATATGTGATCTCCTTAAAATATAAATTAATCTTGTGATGTGTTGATTTTTATTAATTTTTTTCTTCTCAAATGCATGTTTTGCAGAGAAGCCTTGATGCACAAACAGTATTGACTCTGTGTTGTGGGTAGCTGGTTGTGGGAGAGATGACATGGAGATGAAGAGAAGGCAAACATAGACTAAAAAATTGATTGTCTGTCACAGCAGCTACAGGTTGGCTTTTGAGATCTCAGGGATCCCCAAGTGCAAATGCTCTCATTTAAAAACACACATCCCGTGAATATGACTAGCTGTGTTTTTTATTTGGAAGTGTGGGTCTAAGGTAAGAATGGAGCACAAGGGACAAGTCCTCAAATTTGCCTGTTGAAGTAAAACTAGACTCAACAAAAGATGGCAAATTACCTTTCCCCAAATGTGAGTACTATTTTTTTTAATGCATACATACATGCATACCGTTGACTGTATACTTTTGAAGACTTTAACACTTTGTTGTGTCTAACAATTTTACACTATTGAGAAATGAAGTCATCAGTCAGTGTGGCAGGGGGGTGTGGTTGAGCCATTGGCTGGAGGAATCAAGCCAGTAGGCTGGTTCTACCTGCTTTCGGTACCAGCTGAGGCCAATTAATCAGAAAGGCCCAATTGCAGCTGGGAAGAGTTTCCTTTAACCTCTTAAGCTTCGGGCCCATCCCCCCAAAAGATCACCTGAAGACCTCATGGTCTTGACAACCACTTAATGATGAGCAAATGAACAAAAGTTGAACCAACAAAACTTAATGCTGTGATGCAGTATCAATACCTTTTGAAATTTGTGTGAATTTGACGATTTTGACGATTGGATGACAAGCACTTTCTTTCTGAAAATGGCTCAGAAAACCCATTTATCTTCAATGTCCATACATTTTCTGGATGTCTATTTTTTGTCTCTAGAGTTTCATGAGGCTCTGATTATCCTAGAGGTCACAGTAGGTCATTTAATACAGCAAGGTGAAATTAAAAAAAATGCTGTCATCACATTGAAATGGTTACTATGAGGCCATATTTCATCACACATGAATGCAATTGGGCTCTTTGGATTCACAGGAGTCTCAGCTTTTTCAATACCCAATTTATTCAATTCCATGACTATTTAGGTACCACAGTGTGCAGAAATAGGGAATAAAAAAATGCGAAGTTAAGATTTTCACTGCATGTGGAACCGGGGCTCTTTAGGACACTGAAGCTAACTTAGCCTGCATAGCTGTTTATCTCCAGGATTGCTGTGAAGCAGAGACTCTTGTGGTTCTAGTGAGACAAATTTAATTCAGATATCTTGATGTGAGAGGTCAATGGACCCGTTTGAAATTTTTTGTCAAAAAAGATTGCCGACTTTGGAGCTATGTTACGCCCGTTTCCCAGCAAGTTAGCATGACATACCTACATGTAGGCCCACTCGTCTATTTTCTGCTGATACCGGAAACTAACCGGTAGCTTACAAACTGATTTCAGAGAGTCTGTCAAACACGGACTTTGCGTGAACTCGCCGGCAGATTCGCAGCGCTAAAGAGCTTAATGTGTGTTTGAGAGCCCGTGTGAGCCCGTGTGAGCCTGTGTGAGCGAGCGCAGAGCAGAGCGCGCGGTGTCCAGTGCCGGAGCAACCTGCGAGCATATTATTTCTGTTATTATTAGTATTGTTATTATTTGCTGCCCAAGAACGTTTTGTTTTATGTTGAATAAACCCTGGTGAGCCGATGAGTTCCACCCCAGCCTGCGTCTCCTTCCCTGATTCCACTGAACCTGTGTAGCCAGCCTTCTAGTGGCAAGTGGCACCTGAACAGGGACACAGGAAGGCAGAAGAGTGCAGGATGGAAGGGGCACTGGAGAGGAATGCATGGCTGCTGAAATGCATGGACCTGAGCGCGATTGCGTGGATTATGGAGAGCACAGCAGGTTCTGCTGCCTTCCCCCATGGGTTCGGGGGAAGGCAGGAGAAAACATGAGTTTGGGTTTAACGGGCATTTATTCTCCGCACAACACATCATCGACATAACATAGGTTATAACAGTGTCTACCCGACACTTGTGACAGAGTTTTAACATACACTTGTATCGGCTGGCCACCACTTGCTCCTCCATGGCTCTGACCATAACCAACAAACACACACCTTATAAGCACCAGGTATGGGGAATTTGCAATCACCTCAACTCCCCACACCTGATACTTAGTAGACAAGGGGAAGCCGGCGCCAATCAGTCCCGACGCCGGCTAACTCCCCTCCCTCATCTGCCACAATTATTAATGCCATGTGAAACATTAGCGTGTAGGGAGTAAATAGCATTTATAGTGACATTTTTTTGGAAGGTTAGTTTCACTGTCTTAGGGCGATCGTTTTGTCTAGTAGGGAGGCCGAATAGGTTGTGGGAACAATGGGCAGAGCCCATATGTTGGCCGGCGCTGTTCCTGTTACAAACACACAGGTAGGAGGATAAATTACCAGGTATGTGGGGTTGCTCGATGGGTTCAGAGGAGGTAATGTCTTTTGGGTATGGTGCAATCTGCATGTAAGCGTAATACCACTGGACACAAGCACGACATAGAGAATTTTTGTCCGAGTTTACCAAGTGTTTCAAACCAAAAAGTAGTTGAATACGAGCACCTAGCGTGTAATACTGGGAGGTTGGTAAAGGTGACCGAAACTTTGGAGTAATATTGGATTACGGGAGATAATTTCTGTTAAGCAAACAGTGGGAGTAGCTTCTAGGGAGAAAACACTTGACCACAAGCTTGGGGAGCCCTGTATAGCCAATACGGGGTGGTTGGTGCCATACATGTGTCGAGCTATGTAGGCAAGGAAAGAGTATCAGGAGTTATACTGTTCTGAGTTTTTGTCTTGGAGGTTGGTGGCATCAAAGCCCCACGGCTTCCAGTCTGTGTTCTGGAGCAGGCTTCTCTTTTTGCATTGCAAGGTGTCTACTCCTGGGTCTGGTGTGGGTGTGAGTGGAATGGAGGAGTGGCTGTTGTTTAAGTCCCGCTGTAGGACTGCGTTCCAGGGTTGGGCGATCAGCAAGACGATGGTGATGGTGATGAGGAAGATGATCATACAGACACAACTGGTCCTTTCCTCATCCTCTTTGTGGAGAAGAGGTTACCAGCACGTGCACTCCATGGATGTGATCTCAGTTCATGTCCAATGATTCTCCATCGTTGTCGTTTATTTGATCCTCCGGAGGGTTCAAAACTTTCTTTCAATGAGAGGCGTGCACCCACGTTGGTAGTTCTGCCACTTTAACTGCTGCTGCGGTGGTGAGGAGGATCTGGAACACTCCAAGGAATCTGGCAGAGTTCCAGCTCTTTCTCTAGAAGTCACGGATCACCACGAAGTCACCGTACCACTACCCAAGAAACATCCCATCCCTGCCTGAATGACTATCGCCCTGTAGCACTGACCTCTACCATCATGAAGTGCTTTGAGCGGCTAGTCAGCACCCACATCTGCTCCTCCCTCCCTGACAACCTGGACCCCCTTCAATTTGCATACCGCCCCAATAGATCTACGGACAACGCCATCTCCCTGGCAGTTCACACTGCCCTCTCCCACCTGGACAAGGGGAACACATACGTGAGGATGCTGTTCATTGACTATAGCTCAGCATTCAACACAATTGTGCCCGCTAAGCTCGTCCCAAAGCTCAGGATCCTGGGTCTCAACACCTCCCTTTGCAACTGGATCATGGACTTCCTGACGGGCAGACCCCAGGTGGTGAGAATGGGAAACCTCTCGTCCTCGGCACTGACCCTGAACACCGGAGCCCCGCAGGGCTGCGTACTCAGCCCCCTCCTGTACGCCCTGTTCACACATGACTGTGTGGCCACACAAAGCACCAACAACATCATCCTTAAGTTTGCGGATGACACCACCATCCTGGGTCTCATCTCCAATGACGATGAGTCCTCCTACAGAGAGGAGGTCAGCGTCTTGGCAACATGGTGCCAGGACAACA
>OMKR01053648.1:4618-16308 GCA_900302355.1 Cyttopsis rosea
ACCAAGTCCCCAACATCTAAAATAAAATATAATATAAAATCTATAGTTCATGTTTTATTATCGAATTATCGATAATGAAATTAGTAAATGTAATGTAAATGATTATGTCATTACAGGTCTATGCAATAACTGAAGTTGTTTTTGTTTTTAACCAGGTTCTGAAATTGAGAGGGGAGGTGCAATACCGGAAAACTCTAATCACAAATAGCGGCTCCCCGACCGGTGCTGGCACGCCCATTGGCATCGCAGTGGACCCAGCACGTGGGTAAGCCCCACTTAACAAAGTCTTGGCACGGCCGCTCAATGTCACAGTCACTGAGCCCTATCGGCCCGCGCGACGCCATCTGCTCTGCCCCCAGAGAGGGCCCAACCGGTGTTCCTGACCCGAACATCCCCAGAACCATTAGCACAAAAACTCGCTTACTGTACAACATCCTTAAAACTATGCTTCAAAAAATCTTAAAGATGCAGTGTGTAGAATTTAGTGGTATTTTGCGGAACGGACTTGGCAGAAATGGAATATAATATTCATAGGTATGTTTTTATTGGTGTATAATGCCATGAAAATAAGAATGGTTGTGTTTTCATTACCTTAGATTTAGCCGTTTTTATCTACATGGGGGCTGGAGCCCCTTCCACGGACGCCGCCATCTTGCACCGCCATGTTTCTACAGTAGCCCAGAACGGACAAACCCAACACTGGTGCTAGAGAGGGACTTTCGCATTTTTCGCGACTTTCGCGGTCACAGTACATAGAGGGAAATTCAGTTGGTTGCAATCTGCAGCCTCACAGCTAGTGGCGGCTAAATTCGACACTCTGCACCTTTAAGGTTAAAGTGGTAATCCATAAGATTCTTTTGCAATTATTTTGTTGGAAAAGTCTCATATATTATATATATATATATACTGGATATATATTTTTAAGCTGGCACAGCCGTTCAATGAGTTTTCCCTTATGCACGTACTCCTCTATATGCTGTTTCAACTGATGGTGGTACACATTAGCTCCCGTTGTGTTTATACAGTATGGTCTAATGTGCAACACAGGCATCCAACACCGATATTTGTGTCTTTAGGAAACTGTACTGGACAGACCAGGGCACAGAGAGTGGAATCCCAGCTAAGGTGGCTTCAGCGGACATGGACGGCTCTAACCCTGTCATCCTGTTCACCAACAACCTGGACCACATCGAGTTTCTCACTGTGGATATCCGAGAGAACAAGCTGTACTGGGCTGTGACCGGCACCGGCATGGTGACAACTCATTTCTAAACATTGGCTTACCACCCTGAAGATGTAAAATACGCCGCAACTATAAAGTAATGTTTGTGATACCTGCCTTCCAATGTCTTCCTAAAACTCCGCAGATTGAGCGCGGAGACCCCGACGGGAGCAACCGCATCACCATAGTGTCGGGCTTGTCCCACCCCTGGGGAGTGGCCGTCCACGAAAGCTACCTTTACTTCACCGACCGGGACTTTGAGGCGATTGAGCGCGTGGACAAAGCCACAGGCGCCAACAAGGTGGTGCTGCGCGACAACGTGTCAGGACTGAGGGTGCTGAAGGTGCACTGTCGAGAGAGTGAGTGCCGCCGCTTGTCAAGGTAGATCGTCACGCCGTTGTGTGCCGCGGCGGCGCTCTCTGATGTACAGCGTTTCTGTCAACCTCAGCTTCTGCAGGTACGTCCAACGGCTGCAGTGACAACGTCGGCGCCTGCGAGCAGCTGTGCCTGCCGCGACCCGGGGGCCTGCACACATGCGCCTGTTCCACGGGTTTCAAACTTAACGCTGACAACAGGACCTGCGCTCCCTACCAGTCGTACGTGGTCATCTCCACTCTGTCCGCTATCAAGGGCTTCAGTCTGGAGGGGGCGGACCACTCGGAGGCCATGGTGCCTGTGGCCGGGAGAGGTGGGTGTCGGGTGCGGCACAAAGCGGTGATGCGTTTCCACAGGGAGAGGGAGATTCTGCAAAATCATTCATCATTACAATAGCGCTTTTGTAAGATCAAAATGATCCAAAACCAAGATTTTTAACCCTTTATGTCCGATGACCAATGCACTGTATGTGTCCCTCAGGTCGTAATGCTCTACACATCGACGTGCACATGGCCTCCGGCTTCATTTACTGGTGCGACTTCAGCAGCACCGTTACGTCGCAGAACGGGGTCAGGCGGATCAAGCCGGACGGCTCGGGCTTCCGCAGCGTGGTCACGTCTGGAATAGGACGCAATGGAATACGTGGCATTGCCATTGACTGGGCTGCAGGTATTGTATCAAATTATAAATCAGAAGACATGACTCATAATGACTCATCTACTTTTGACTGCAATTCAGACCTTTGTGAATTTCTGTTGTATACGTATGTGTTTTTATGTGCATCATATCATAACGTCAAAGCTTTTTTGCCATCTAAAAACCAATTTAACACTTAATGATTTTTTACCTATTCGGTGTAATGCAATATATTATTACCACTGTGGATTACTTCCAGGATTCCTTTGATTCTGTTAGGGAGGGATCGCCATTTCAACTTTTCCTCTGAGCCAAATGGCACACTCAGCCTCGTCTTCTTCATCAAATCGATTAGTTTGTTGTGTCTGTTGTCTTGCTGGTTTGCTTGGTGACATGCAGTGGGTAATTAGGGAGGAGGAGTGCTCAGCCTGACTATTTGCAGGGCTCAGACTAAGAAGCTTTACCTCAGGGCTGAGAAACGGAGGCGGCAGTTTAGCCCTTAGACAGGTGACAAAAAGAGATAAAATGACGCACTAGAAGGTAGAAATGCTTTCCTGCCTTCTAGTGCGCTGAATGATATATACAGCGGAATACATTCAATCCTTCAGACTGTAATTATATGATAATATAATAACTCTTTGGCCACAGAATGATCGCTGTATTGGCATTTGATGACCCGTTATCCCATTATCTGTATACATAACTTAATTTAAACATTAATTATGACCATAACTACAACCAGTTACTTTTCAAACTATTTTGATCTTTTCTACACACTAGTTCTTAATTAGCTCATGACACGGTTAGGGTTAGGGTTAGGGTTAGGGTTAGGGTTAGGGTTAGGGTTAGGGTTAAGGAAACAGCCTTTTCAGCCTTTTCCCTGCACTTCATCTTCAGGGAACCTGTATTTCACCAATGCCTTCCTGACGGAGACGTACGTGGAGGTCCTGCGTCTCAACACCACTTTCCGCAGGGTGCTACTGAAGACACAGGTGGACATGCCGCGTCATATCGTGGTGGACCCTAAAAACAGATACCTATTCTGGGCCGATTACGGCCAGAACCCCAAGATCGAGCGGACGCTTTTGGACGGGACGAACCGCACAGTTCTCGTGTCATCTGGAATTATCACCCCGAGAGGTCTCGCCCTGGATCACCAGACGGGCTACGTCTACTGGGTGGACGACTCCCTCGACATGATCGCCAGGGTCAACCCTCAAGGCGGGGAGACGGAGATCGTCAGATACGGCAGCCGCTATCCCACTCCTTACGGGATCACCGTGTTTGAAAACAGTATAATTTGGGTGGACAGGAACCTGAAGAAGGTGTTCCAAGCCAGCAAAGAACCCGGCAACACCGAGCAACCTGCTGTTATCAGAGACAACATCAACATGCTGAGGGACATCAGCATCTATGACCAGCGCTTCCAGCCCAGTTCGGCCCAGCAGCTGAATAACAACCCCTGTGTGGAGGCCAATGGAGGCTGTGCCCACTTCTGCTTTGCCCTGCCGGGCCCCAGTACCGGCGCCCAGACAAGGAAATGCAGCTGCGCTTTTGGGAACCTGGCGGCGGACGAGGAGAATTGCGTGGTGTCGCAGGATGATTACCTCATCTACACCACTGAGAGCACCGTGCGCAGCTTGCGCCTGGACCCTGAGGATCACGTCCTGCCCTTCCCCGTGGTCAATGTCCCGCGGACATCAGTGGCCCTAGACTTTGACCTCACAGACAGACGGATCTACTTCACACAGAGCACGGGGGCCGGAATAAGCAAGATCAGCTACATCAGCCTGTCCTCTCCTGCCTCCCCACCTGTAGCGGTGGCCTCAGGTAAACACCGCTCTCCACACAAGCTGCATGCTCTCCGATGTTGTTTCCCAAATGTATGTTTCCAGATGAGAGCGTAGTTGTTCTCCAAGATGCTGATATAACTGCAGTGTATTTGTGCGCACAGATCTAGGAGCTCCTGATGGAATAGCTTATGACTGGATCAATGGTCGGATTTACTACAGTGACTACGTCAACCAGAGCATCAACTCCATGTCTGTGGATGGAACACAGAGGACTATTATCGCTCATGTCACCAGACCAAGGGCCATCATGCTGGATCCCTGCAGAGGGTAAATCCGCCATAGAAACAATGTTCACAATTTCTCTACCACTAACATTGCAATGCAGTGCTGGTATTTATCTTTTTCTGTTTGGGGGAAGTATGACACTAAATTTACATATACTTATTTATTCTTTATCATTGTTTGACTGGATTTGTGTTCCACAGCTACATGTATTGGACAGATTGGGGTACCAATGCAAAAATTGAGCGTGCCACTTTAGGAGGGAACTTCCGAACAGAGATTGTGAACAGCAGTCTGGTGTGGCCCAACGGGCTGACCCTGGACTACGAAGAACAGAGGCTATACTGGGCAGATGCTAGCTTGTAAGATCTTAAAGATACAACCATTAACCAACCTTTCTCCAAATATGCAAAATATCCTTTTGAAAAAATGCTAACAATGTGGACTTTCCTTTGTCATCAGACAGAAGATTGAGCGCTGCTCTCTCACGGGGGCCAATCGGGAGGTCATCGTCAGCACGGCGATCTACCCTTTTGCAACGACCATGTACGGCCAGTTCATCTACTGGACCGACTGGAACACACGCAGCATCTACCGGGCCAACAAGCACGACGGCTCTGACCAGAGGGTGATGATCCAGAACCTTCCGTCTCGGCCCATGGACATCCACGTCCTCGCCAGCAGGAAGCAGCAGCAGTGCGACAGTCCCTGTCAGCAGTTCAACGGAGGCTGCAGCCACATCTGTACCCCAGGTGCCGTACAAGGAGGTTCCCACCTTGACACCTCCCTCAGTCTAATTCACCAGTTCACTCACGTAATTTTCCCTTTTTTTTAAAAATTCAAATCAGGTCCAAATGGAGCTGAGTGCCAGTGTCCCTCAGAGGGTCGCTGGTACCTGGCCGACAACAAGCACTGCATCCCTGACAACGGCACCCGTTGCCAGGCGGGCCAATTCACCTGCATGAACGGCCGCTGCATCCGCTCCCAGTGGAAATGTGACAACGACAACGACTGTGGGGACGGCAGCGACGAGCTGGAGAGAGTCTGTGGTACGGCGGGCTCTAATACAGGCACCCCGCACCAGAGCCTGATTCCTCTGCTCGACAATCTTTTACTTTCTTGATTTACTTGACTTGTTTCTAACCTCCGCTCGGCTTCTCGGCTTTATTTAGTGCTCGAGTTAAGCTTGATTAAGCCTCGAGTCCTTTGCAGTGATATAACATGAAAAGACTGCTCTGTCTCTTTTCTCTATACTATACCCTTTGCTTTTATCACATTAACATCCTCTTTTTCTTGCTGTAATAATTCTTTTTTTCAGGACCCAAGATTGATTTCAACTTTTTTGGTGTGTATTGTCTTTACTAATCAGTTTTCATTAACATGCTTACATTTACCTCCATGATAACCCAATGATAACAAATTAATCACTATGCTTACATCTTGCATGCAGCCCCTCAAGTGGCATCGTCATTTATTGCCTTGTCAGGTAAAGCTATAAATCCACAGCAAATGCCCTTTTGCCTGACTCCAAATTTTATTGGTCATCGTGTCTGACCTGCACTTTTTTGTTCTGATCGGCAGCCTTCCACACATGTGAACCCACCGTGTTCACTTGTGGCAACGGGCGGTGTGTGCCGTACCACTACCGCTGCGACCACTACGATGACTGTGGGGACAACAGCGATGAGGTGGGCTGTCTGTTCCGGCCCTGCGACCTGGACACGGAGTTCACCTGCAACAACGGACGCTGTATTTCCAAGGACTATGTTTGCAACGGCATCAACAACTGCTACGATAACGGCACCTCGGATGAGCAAAACTGTCGTAAGTCACTGAAATGTCACGGTGTCATGTCTTATTTTCATTAAGGTGGGTAGTGTACAGTGGTTAGATTTAGATGGCAAAACACATTTAGAAGCTGTCCTTTAAATTGTACTTAAATCAAATCTCATCTGTTTTGTGGTTGAACCAGCGGAGAGAACCTGCCAGCCCGAGCACACAAAGTGTCAGTCGACCAACATCTGCATCCCTCGCTCCTACCTGTGTGACGGGGACAACGACTGCGGGGACATGAGTGATGAGAGCCCGACACACTGTGGTGAGTTTGAAAACAATGTTTTTATTCAATTACGATTGAGTACACCAACTAGGTATACAGCGAAAAAGTGTTCAACGCATTATCACTCGAGCCTTCCATTCATTGGAAAACAATCGACGTATCTATTCCCCGAAAGGGACTTCATGATGCCTCTCTCTCTCTTTTCTTTCCCAAAGCCACGTCGACTTGTTCCCAGAATGAGTTCCGCTGCTCTGGCGGCCGCTGCATCCCGGCCCACTGGTACTGCGACAGAGGGGCGGACTGCGCCGACGGTTCGGACGAGCCCTCCTCCTGCAGTGAGTGCCGCACGCCCCCTCTCTCTCTCTCTCTCTCCCTCTCTTTGTGTGTCCGTGTCTGCTCCTATTATCAGCTGCTGGGTTTTGTGCGCCTGTGTCTGTCTGCCAGTCTGCCTTGGGGAGCGGCGTGAGTGATGTACCGGAGGGTGCGAGTCAGTGGTGTATGGCTTTGTTGGTGATGTGGTCAGCCAGGCCTCCTATTGTCCGCCGCATTCCTCGGTGGTGACGCCCCCCAAGTCTCCTCTGACAAACAGCACCTCCCCCTCCCTTTGTCCCCCACCGTCAGAGAGCCTCAGTTTGGCTTTTGTTTAGATAGCTCACCATGCATGGGAATGTGGAGTTGCCATGACTATTTCCAAGGCCTGGCCCGATGACGTAGTCCCTCATGCTTGTCATTCAAAAACAAAAACAATGAGCAAAACGAGGGATGATAGAGATGATAAATAAACATGTATCGTAGTGAAACTGTCAAACTAATCATTGGAGTTGTTCACACAAGTTGTGCGGTACCGGGTTTATCGTTGTGATGTTGTTTGCCCCCCCCCCCCCCACAGCTACGTTGGTCAGAACCTGTAACGCCGATCAGTTCCGCTGCGATGACGGCAGGTGCATCGCCGCGTCGTGGATCTGCGATGGAGACAACGACTGCGGAGACATGAGCGACGAGGACCAGAGGCACAACTGCGGTACGCATCTCCGCAGCTCCTCATTTCCTCTTTTTCTCTTTCATTCTCCTGTTTTTTGATGCTTCACCTCCTTCCCTCTCAGGCCAACCCCTCCCCATCACTTTTTCACATTTACCCCCCTCCTTCCTACACCCCTACCTCTCTCCTCTTTCAGAACACTGATGGATTAGGAAATACACTGGTGGGAGTCTGTTGTGGGGGAGAGACTCGGGGGTAGATCGGTGCATAGCATCTCTGGCTCCTGTGGAAGGTCTCCGGCCGGGGCCCAAGGAGCCGACATTCCTGATTTCTCCTGCCTCGCTCGTTACTTTGTGCACGTCTCCTTTGCCCGGCTTCCTGGCTCAGGGTGGATCAAGACCTTATGTCATGTCTCACCAATGTGGACTCTCAGCAGTACATGTAGGATGCCTGGAGCTAACGCAGCTTCAGTCCTATCAAGCCTCTGCAGGAGACTCTTCTAGCACATTTTAAGGATCTAGACCCTTCAAGACACAGTCGCACGTCATTAAATACAGTTCGGCATGTTTGGATCGTGAACAATCCAGGGCGGCGTGAAGCTTATTATCATAGTCATCCTCATTATTCCAAATTGAATTTATTTCTCCCTATACCTTTATTTTCTCCTTCCAGCCAATCGCACATGCTCCGGTGCAGAGTTCACCTGCGTGAACAACCACCCACCCAAATGCATCCCTCACGACTGGGTGTGCGACGGCGATGCCGACTGTGCGGACGCATTGGACGAGCATCAGAACTGCACGCGCAAATCCTGCGGCGTCAATGAGTTCACCTGTAGCAACGGCCTCTGCATTCCCAGCTCATACAGGTCAGGAACAGCGTCAGTATAATTAATACAGAGCACGGACCAGAATTTCTTGAAATGAAATATGAAATAAAAGACAGTTGGCGTTATTTTTTCGGCGCGTATTGTCTGGCGGGCGTGTTTAAGTAGCGTGGTAGTGTGATATCACCGTGCGGTCACTCTCCCCACGACAGGTGCGACCGACGCAACGACTGCGGCGACAGCAGCGACGAGCAGGGCTGCACCTACCAAACGTGCCAGCAGCACCAGTTCACCTGCCAGAACGGACGCTGCGTGTCCCACGACTTTGTCTGCGACGGGGACAACGACTGCGGGGACGAGTCGGACGAGCTGGACCACCTGTGTCGCACGCCGGTCCCCACCTGTCCCCCCGGACAGTTCCGATGTGAGAACGGCCACTGTATACCCCTGAGCAAGGTGTGCGACAGGAACGACGACTGCTCCGACAACAGCGACGAGAAGGGATGTGGTGAGTGTGATGACTTTCATTTGATAGTGACGCCCAACTCTGTTGCTGGTCCTCTGGGATTTGTTATGCTGCTTGCGCACCCTAGTGGACTTGCGGTGGAACTGCAGTGAGAAATATGGCAGGGAGGCAGTTAAAAAAAGACACAGGTTCTTACGATATGTACTTCTGTATAGACTTTATTATGCTTCAGATTTCAATATTAACGGTACATTTATCTCATTTATCGTAAAATCAGTGACAGGGGTTTCATAGTTTAGGATACATAACTCAGATTTGGGTTTAGAAACAATTTAACTTGTTTTAGAATAATTTTGCCTTTATCAGACAAAATTCAGTGATAAGTCATAAATTAAAAAATCACTGACCACAGGGATCAACGAATGCACCGACCCCAACATCCACCACTGCGATCACAACTGCACCGACACGCCCACCAGCTTCATCTGCACGTGTCGGCCCGGCTACCGCCTCATGTCCGACAACAAGACCTGCGACGACGTGGACGAGTGCGCCGAGACGCCCAGCGTGTGCAGCCAGATCTGTGAAAACACGGTGGGCTCCTACGTGTGCAAGTGCGCCCCCGGTTTCCTCCGAGAGCCCGACGGCCGCAGCTGCCGCCAGAACAGCAACATCAGCCCGTACCTCATCTTCAGCAACCGCTACTACCTGCGGAACCTGTCGACGGACGGCGAGGTCTACTCGCTCATCCTGCAGGGCCTGACCACCGTGGTGGCCATGGACTTTGACCGTGTGGACAAGCGCCTGTACTGGATCGACGTGAGCCGCAGGGTGATAGAGCGGATGGCCTACAACGGCAGCGGCAGAGAGGCGGTGGTCAACGGGGTGCTGCACGGGGAGGGCCTGGCTGTCGACTGGGTCGCACGGAAGCTCTACTGGGTGGACAGCTTTTTGGACTGTCTCCAAGTGTCGGAGCTGGACGGGCGCTTTGTGAAGAAACTGGCCGAGCACTGCGTGGACTCCAACAACACCTACTGCTTTGAAAACCCCAGAGCCATTGTCGTCCATCCAAAATATGGGTGAGTGGGGGTCTTGTTTTTGGCAACAAAGTTTCAATGTCACGTTGCCATATTAAGTCATCTAAAGTCACTTTTTTGCTCCTTGTCAGCTATGTGTACTGGACAGATTGGGGAGACAGAGCCTTTATAGGCCGTGTTGGAATGGATGGAAGCAACAAGATGGCCGTCATCACCACAAAGATAGAGTGGCCCAATGGGATCACCATCGACTACACCAACGACAAGTTGTACTGGTCTGATGCCCATCTCAATTACATTGAGTAAGTACGTTTGTCAACTCAACACAAAGTTCTCTCTCTTTTAACCTGCTGTTACAATATGGTACAATATGGTATAATAATAAGGTACAATATGTAATTCCTGCCGCTAGGGGTCTCTCAATCAAATCAATAACAAAAAAGATGGAGTCTGATGAACTCAGAAGTAGCGTGGGATCATGGGAGTTGTAGTCTTCATTTGTCACGTGCCCGCTTTACGGGGACTGCTTCTGTGACAGAACGCACAGCAAAGGGCAATAAATAATGGTGCTCCATCAAACAATAGTTAGTAGAGTAATAGTAGAGCAATACAAACAACAGTGGAGTCGAAAAAAAGTTTTGAAAAAAAAATTGTTTTAGCAGTAGAGGGAGTAAAGGGGATAGACGCCATGACAGCCGACCTAATGAAACGCTCCGTTACCAACATTAAAATTACGTATTTCTCTGGGTTTGAAAATTGTTGGAAACAATTTTGTGATAATGTAAGTACACAACTCAACAAAATATATAACATAGGTCTAGTCGTTTTTTGGAAATTTAATGCAGAAAGGTTACATATTGTATCTTTAATGCAATGGAAGTAATGTCAAATTTTTACCTTTCTTCTTTTTTTCTAGGTACTCAGACTTGGAGGGCCACCACAGGCACACGGTGTATGATGGAAATCTGCCTCACCCCTTTGCCCTGACGGTGTTTGAAGAGACTGTGTATTGGACGGACTGGAACACACGCACCGTGGAGAAAGGCAACAAATACAACGGCTCTGGCCGCCAGGCGCTGGTCAACACCACACACAGGCCCTTTGACATCCATGTGTGCCATCCCTACCGACAGCCTATTGGTGAGATTAGGGCGTCCCATTGTTCGACACATTCTCCCGACTATAAACATCGGTCTGAGTTTACACTGAGATCTTTATCTCTGCTTATCCTGTTTCCTCCTGATTCCTTAGTCCATTTTAAGTGTCCGGAGCCGCTTGGACAATGCCAGGCTTGTGTTTGCTCGACTCTGCTGGATAACAATTGTTTGGCCCTCTGTGACCTCCTCCTACTCTGACAGTGACCAATCCCTGCGGCGTGAACAATGGAGGCTGCTCTCACCTGTGCCTGATCCGGAACGGGGGCCGGGAACACACCTGCGAATGCCCGGACCACTTCCTGACTGTCCAACTGGGGGGCGTGACCAGATGCCTGCCCATGTGCACCAGCACCCAGTACCGATGTGCTAACAACGAACGGTTGGTTTGGAATGGCTTCATCTAACTGTGCAGAGTTATGTTAAATCTGGTGAAGTCACAGTGAAAAATCGTCATTCGATTACAAATTCGGTAATCTGTTGCAGATTACATTAAGGTAGTTACCTTCCCAACCCTGGCAGTGTACTAATGGTCTTCTCGCCTACTGTATCTAAATGTGTCCATTCTACTGCTTTTCCTGCCACAGCTGCATTCCTATCTGGTGGAAATGTGACGGTCAGAGGGACTGCAGGGACGGCTCGGACGAGCCCTCCACCTGCCCCAGCCGCCACTGCAGGATCGGCCAGTTTCAGTGTAACGACGGAAACTGCACCAGCCCTCACTTCCTCTGCAACAGCAACCAGGACTGCCATGATGGCTCTGATGAAGACCCCGTGCTGTGCGGTGGGTTTTGAGCTGATAATTGGGTTTTTTCTTCCCCATCGTCTGATTGACATGGCTCAGAAACGATGTTCCTGGTA
>OMKR01053652.1:3955-14861 GCA_900302355.1 Cyttopsis rosea
TAATAGAAGTCAGTCAAATAATAATAATAATAATAATTATTATTATTATATATTATTACAATTATGATTATGATTATGATTATTATTATTACCACCCACTTACACGCCTAGCAGCGATCTTGGAGGATCCCACCACGTTTCCGTTGTCGTCCAGAACATCGATTCCCTCCGAAAGCTCGTTGTGCCGCATCAGACCCACGTTGCAGATGTTTGCGCTGGCTGAGGAGAGAGGAAAGAAGGAACCAAATCGCCAATATTTACAGTAGTAAATGGTTCGATAACTTTTCATTGTAGGTGGACTGAACCTGTACTTGCAGACGGATTTGATTGAATTAAATTCCCAAAGTCTCAGTTACTTCAGCATTGCATTAAATCTTCAGTGTTAAATAAAATACAAATGCTGGTTCCAAGTCATGCAAATGTTAGTGTGTCTTTAATGTAGCTATGTGTTTCACATTAAAACAATACTGTGAGGACCAAAACATATTTAAATGATCCTTTGCTTTTCTGTAACCTTTAACATGAAAAAGTTATTATTACCAATTTACATTTAAAGAAAACAACTTTGAAATCATCATTAATCCGAAATGACCTCCAGCATTATAGTGTCCACAAAAATAAAAGTCATAGACTACAGCCAACCCTTAAAGCTACAATCTCAAACTTTTTCATTTAAATAAATGTCTGTTAAGTCACTATCGCCGAATGAGGGAACACAAAGGTGATTGAGCCTCTGTTCCACTGATGAAAGCCCTGGCATTTGCAGTAAGTTTTAAAAACCGGGCGACATTCCCGGGAAAAATCACCAGTTACTAACACGTTTTCCAAATCCAAAGCAAAAGAAACAAATTCGACGTTCAGATGAAGGCAACTGACTGAGGTCAGCCAGGCGACACTGTTTGGAAATACACCTGCAATTCAATTACCGCCATAGGTGTCGCCAAAAACAACAAAATTGAAATCTTTGAGATTGGCACTTAAACTTACTTTTGCAACACGGCGTCATAAAAGCTCGATTTTTTCTTAAACCATGAGTGTGGTCAGTGAGTGGAACTCCTTCAATGGAAATCAATGTGTGCACTCATTACCTCAACTCAATACACCCAGAAATACAATTACGATTTTAGCAGCTGTCGTACTTTCATCCAGTCACTGAAGAAAATTATTAAGTATCTGATGAGGTGGAATTTTTTTAATTTAATTTAATTTAATTTAATTTAATTTAATTTAATTTAATTTAATTTAATTTAATTTAATTTAATTTAATTTAATTTAATTTAATTTACTCGTTTTATTGAATGACTCGCTCAGAACCGAATCAACAAAAAAAAAAGGAGTCGGACCACTCGTCACTCGTCGCTTGACAGCTAAACGACGTCACGCTCTGTTCAAATCCTATTGGCCCGGTGACTGTTATGTGGGCGTGGTCATATTTGAATGCAGCGTTCCGATTGGCTGCGAGGCTGAAAACAGTACAGAGCGCACTTGACTCCAGCTTCTTTTTTTTTTCTTCTTTTTTTTCTTTTTTTATTATTATTTTCATCTTGTTGGAACTAAAAGTTTAAAGTTCCGTAAAGGTCGGAGAACCGTTCGGGGCGATGCACCTTCGGGCTGTTATTTCCATTTGATCGCTTTATATTCATATTATTTAACAAAAAAAAAGACGTATCCACCGTAGTGTTCGCACTGGATCGCTTCACGTAAGTTAAGCTGCTAACGATGCTAACGTTGCTTGGGACCGACCGTTGTGATCGAAGACGCGCTGCTGATGATGATGATGGTGGTGGTGGTGGTGGAGTCACGGTGCAGTGGCTTATTATTAACGCTGCTTCCAACGCTTCTCCTCCAGGTTCACCAGACTGCCACTCTCCCTGTCGAAAAGCTACCGGTAACGACCTTTACATTACCTTCCCTTTCCTTGCTGCTTCGCGCCGGGGCTTGCTGGTTCCCTTTGCCTCCATCGTCTACATATTATTATTCATTATGTACAGAGATACGCACAGAAGCCCAACTATATTCATATTTATACCAACGCAACGATTAGTCGGGTTAATCGATTAGTTGCCAGCGATTCAGTTAATCGCCAACTATTTTGATCATCGATTAATCGTTTTGAAAATTCCCAAATTCCCGCTTCTTAAATGGGAATATTCTCTGGTTGCTCTAGCCCCGTGCGACAGTGAACTGAATAACACGGATATCTTCCACTGATCGACATTTTTCAGCGTTTTCTGACGTTTTGCGGACTAAACGGCTAATCGATTAATCGAGAAAACAATCGACAGATGAATCGATAGAGACAGTAGTCGCTAGTCGCAGCTCCAGTCCACAACTGCACCCTCACCACGCCCCCCTCGTTGCATATGGCGAGAAAGAATCTTGAATCTAGTGCCACTCATCCCCTGTCATGGCCTTTTCTGTAATTCCTCGATCTCGATCCGCCGCACAGAGCACCTTTTGTCTGCTCTTTATATTTTGTCTTGTAGTTTTTCCACTGTCGTGGTCACTGCAGTGCATGCGCGGGATGCAGGCGCAGGGAAATGAGTGCCTACGGTGCATCTGCTATGCATTTTGGGTTAACCCTGTCTTTTGATTATCGCACGCCCGAGAAGAACAACCTCCCGTTTCCCCGGCCAGGGCTTGAGTCGTGCCTTGTTTACCCTCTTTAACCAGCACTCCACTACTGCAGCTTCGTGGCGGCGCGGCACACACCCATTTGGCACACAATATTGGAAACCTGCATGGACACTGGCAGACATTGATCGGTAATTATAGTGCACGCAGTAGACTTAATCCCAAAGCCTCGGGCTCCAGTTTGCCCCGTTAAAGTTCATGTTCACGTAGCAGCGGGAATAGCAGGCTGGAGAGAGAATCTCTTTTTTGCTTTGTTTTGTTTTTCTGAATGCAGACCTTGATGGACCCGTGCCATCACCTGCCACGTGTTTGCACAGTGCAGTTGGTGGACTATTGTTCCATAGCCTGGAAAAGCCACTCCTTGATCCAGGTACTCTTGAGTCACCTTGGTGTGGATAAATGGATAGATTTTTATTTCCTTCCTTCTTTTTTTTTTTACCCCCCTTAAAAAAATTGTTTTTCAATCAGGCAGTCTCATCGGCATCTGATGCAGAGCGTGTTCACATGTGTACACACACACACACACACGCCTCATGTACCTCAACAACTTAACTTAAAATCGTTGATGTTTTCCGATCACGATATTTTGTGTGTAATATGTTCATATCCATATCCGTGACGGAATTTCGCAGGCTTCATTTCGTGACTGTAAGCAGGATCCAAATCTGACGTTTGTTTTTGTCGTTATTTGTCGCTGCTCGGGATTTCAGTTCTATTTCTCTTCATATCGTTTCCCGGGTTCAGCTGAGGTTAACCCCGTGGACGTTGGATCAACATACTGTAGGTCCGAACTGTGGGCTTATTTAGGAAATGGCGATTGGCATCAGATTCGGGCGCTGATGGTCCACGTCTTAAGACGAAGAAATAGCTTTTTGGCCCTATACCAGCCCCCTTCTATCCAGAAGGCCTGTGGGTAGTAAATAGTTGATTGAGTATTCCGCATAAGCACCATAATTACAGTCTCAGGGTTCTGTGTCCAGCTAGTATCCCATGTTTTTAAATTTAGTCTCATGGAAAAGCCCAAGGTTACTCATAAAAAAAAAAGAAAAAAAGGGTAAACCCCCGACACTGCTCCGGCAGAAAGAGATTATTACCATGAGTAGGATTGCTTGGTATGGAACATGATGGTGGTGATTCACTGTCTCTAATGTAGGTTATCATTTATACATCCGCCCTGACATTCTAACTATGCCTTCACCGAAACGCAGTTTTACCTTTGCACCTTGTGGCAGATCAGACCTCGTACGATGCTCTCTTTCCCGCTTTGTGTGTGCTGTGGATTTGGGGAGCGGTTGGGTTGGGTCGGGTCGGGTCGGGTTGGGTATGACCTCATGCAGGAACGACGTCATCTGGGCGCCTCCTTGGTGTGTGTGACTTTTTTTTCATTGGCCTGAGCTTTTCTCTTATTTCTTTCTAATGATCTTTTCTTGTGCATACTGTAAGTTGTACTTTAAATCTGTACTTCATACCTGGAGTGGATTCCTTTTAGACTTTTCTGCATATGTTTGGTGGCATCATGCTTTTGTACTTTTGGTGGCTTTTGTTTTTTGGTGACTGCCAACCTCTTTCATTTGCACACTTGCACATTTGCTACAGATCCCTTCCCTGCAGCTCTGCATGCTGAGGCTGAATCCTGAAGCATGTGTTGCATGCTCACCTGTTAGCGGGCGGAGCTCAGCCCGTCGAGGCAGGATGAACTGAGTCACTGTCTTACAGACGGATTGTGTGCACTTGACCCCGTCCATCCACCCTGCCCCCGCTCCCTCACTCCCCTGCCCGCTCTGCTTCTGCATGCCGCTGTTTGGTCGGTGGTTGCCATGGCACCGCGTGGCCAGAAGTGAGGCTTCACACACAGCATCTTGTTGTTCTCTTCACAGAGGGGAGGCAGAGAGGAGGTCGCACATCGGTGCCGCAATACGTGCGGTACTAGGAACGCCCCAGACGCTCCAGACTCGGCAGCTCTTTATACACCCAAGCGGTTGCGGTCCCCCGTCTGCGCTGAGCACGGCGGCGCGCATAAACTTTGCAGCAGAGCGGGGATTTTTATTTGGCACCTCTTCTCCTGACCTCATCCCTGTTGACATTTTTTGGGGGTTTTTCTTCCTGTTTTGGTTTTTCTTTTTTGAAACGCAGCCATTTTGTTTGGAGTTAAACTGGGATTTTCCCTCATAATATGCACTTCAATGGCCTCAAGAGGCTCAATGCTTGGCATGCGAGCTGAGGAGGAGTCCCTCCATGTCCGCTACAGGTAGGCACCCTTCATCTCTCATCTAATTTGGGAAAAATACCCTATCTTTTTCCCCTAATCTTTATCCTCAGTAGATTTTACATTATGAGTGGTGGTTAATAGTGTAAATATTAAGTCTTAATTTTTTTTTCTTTGCATACGTTGAGATTATTATGATTATATTCCATTCGGAGTAGACGACTCAATGACAGGATGGGCATTTTGACTAATGGGGACGTGAGGATTGAAGGCTTAAGCCAAATTACAGGCTCACATTGTCTCCTAGTCATCAGCGAATAGGAGGTCCCTTTTTGTTAGTGCTTCCTGTGAACTTGTTGACTAAAGGCAGGTGAATGACTTTAAACAGGCTTCAGCTGGCTGTCTCCACCTGTCCAGGTGAAGAGACCTGGTAGCAGGTGAGGCACGCCAAACACGGGAGGAGCTGCTCCAGCGAGCATCAATATTTAAACAGCCCCTGAAACATTCATCACCACTTGCTTTGTTTTCCCTCACACGTTAACTATCTTTATTTAGAGCAGAGCATCTGCTTAATTGACGTAGGTTTTATTTTGTTCCTGCAGATATTCCAAGTGTAACTGACTCCCTGGAATACATTGCTTTGTCCACTCGTGGCCGTCTCGTCTTTATAAAGCTTCTTAACAATGGCCATCTTTGTAATCTGCGAGGTGTCCACTCTACTCCACTAATCTCAGGTGACCAGGTTATAACAGGGCTTGAGAGAGACAAACAGATTAGCTGTGAAACCGCTGATTCAAAAAAAACCTTCAACGTCCTGGAGTATGGGTTAATACCGTGGCAATATCACTGGCTTCACCTTGAACGCCTGCCGACGCGTGCTACTGTGACGTAGGCTCCGCTTTTAGTTCGATGGTGACGGAAAAGGAGCGTTATCTTTTGACATTTTTGAAGTCAAACGATAAGTGTCTGACTCTAGTATTGTAGACCGGATCCAAGGTCATCTCTACATGCTTGAGAGACGGAGAAGGAGTTGTTGTGGATTTCTCACCCCCCCCCAGTCGAAGCCTCTGTAGATGCCTCTCAAATGTGCCCTCTGCTATTGTTGTTTTAAAAGAGGGAAAGCCGGCAGGTAGGGTAGTACTGTGTGTAGTGTAGTGTTGTGCAGTGTTGGTGTTTCTCATTTTAGATTGTCAACAAGTCGGTCCTTGTTTGCTTAGTGAGCGGCTGCGTGGATGACAAAATAAGACGCCTTGTTGTGGTTGTTGCATGTGTGTCCAGTCTAGATTGGCCTATGCCAATATGAGCTCGTGCGTCAGTATTCTTTGTGTGCTTCCAGTAAAACCATCGAGCGGGGACAATCGGAGAGCTTGAAGTCAACAAAACGAATAGACTGCGCGCAGCTAATCTCATGCCCAACTAAGTGGTGGGCGAGCTCGCTCAAAACCAAAGGCTGCAGCAATTGTTTCCGTGCATGAACAGAGGCCGCATAATCTGCCATTAATCAGATAATCCACCTGCTCTTGTGGACACCCTGACGGCCTTGTTTTAGCCGAGTGTGATGTCCAACCCCACGCACAACAATCCAGCCTCTTGTGGGTGTAATGACATCAGAGCGGTGCGCTCTATTGAAGGTTATTGCAGTTCTGAGGCTCATTTGAGGCGGTGCAGTTCACAATGAGTACCGCACTGAGAGGAAGGGAGGCCCACCATAATAAACAAACACCGCTCAACCAGGGCTATTGTTCTTGGGACGTGGAAGGAAGTCGCTAAACAACATTCCTCGCTGAAGAGGGGAGGGGGTCTTTGTCCTGTGTTGTGGGTAGAGTCCAGTCAGTTGGCTATATGCTTCCAGCGAAGGTTTCTCCACCTTTGCTTGACTTTCCGCGGTTCAATCCTTAATTTGTGCGGTTGGGTTTGTCTTCCTTTGGAGAATCGCTCGATAAGCAAGTAATGTTGTTTTACTCCGGCGGGACAATAACTCAAACTTGAAGTAAGCTGAACGGTTCCTCGCCCCCGAGCTTAGGAACTTGTCTCTGTCTGCCGTAGGATGGAGGCGTCCTGTCTGGAGCTGGCCCTGGAGGGGGAGCGGCTCTGCAAGGTGGGCGACTACCAAGCCGGGGTGTCCTTCTTTGAGGCGGCCATCCAGGTGGGCACCGAAGACCTGCAGGTGCTGAGCGCCATTTACAGCCAAGTGGGCAACGCCTACTTTCACCTGCACGACTACACCAAGGCCCTGGAGTACCACCACCATGACCTGACGTTGACCAGGTCGGAGCTACAAAAACAATGCACACATGCTCCTCTAAGATGACCCGTTGTTTTGTTCTTCTACTGTATACCGCTCATATTATTTTCCTGCATCTAGGACAATTGGGGACTTGCTCGGTGAGGCAAAAGCCAGTGGGAACCTGGGAAACACTTTAAAGGTGCTGGGGCGGTTTGATGAGGCTGTGATTTGCTGTCAGAGGCACTTGGACATCGCAAGGGACATCAGCGACAAGGTGAGTAACCGCTAGATACAGGGAACATTAGTGGCTGAAGCAAACACCATAACCCTACTCCTATACTCAGTTATAACACCAATCCTTTGTGTGTGTGTGTGTGTGTGTGTGTGTGTGTCAGGTGGGACAGGCGAGAGCGCTGTATAACTTTGGAAACGTTTACCACGCCAAGGGGAAAAGTATTTGCTGGACCGGAGCAGAGCCTGGGGACTTCCCAGAGGACGTCATGGCTGCGCTGAGGAAGGCGGCTGAATTCTACGAGTGAGTGGTTGTGTGAGTGTGTGTGTTGTATCGGCTGACATTACATCTCCTGCCTCTGGGGTCCCAACGCGGTCGGCTGCGGAATGACTTGTCTTGTCGGGTCTGGATTTTCCAGGGGGAACCTGGCCATCGTGAAGGAGCTCGGAGACCGGGCCACCCAAGGGCGAACCTATGGAAACCTTGGCAACACACATTACTTGTTGGGGAACTTTCGCAGTGCCGTGACCTCCCATGAACAGGTAGTGTATGACTCCAAATCTCCTCGATAAATCTGAAAGTTAAATGCGCTACTGGAACTCTGACGCGTGTTTCCGTTGCTCCGCTTAGCGCCTGCTGATCGCCAAGGAGTTCGGCGACCGCTCGGCAGAGAGGCGAGCGTACTGCAACCTGGGGAACGCCTATATTTTTCTGGGGGAGTTTGATGTGGCTGCCGAGCATTACAAGTAAGCTGGGGGGGGGTTCAGGCCCCAGTCCACCCCTTCAGTGTTGTTGAGTCATGAGTAACACGTGGTTTGACAGTACATGGGAAATAACAAGTCAGCTAAACGGTGGAAAAGCACCGATGTTTTCATGTTTTATTAATTTTAACTCTAACCCTCCAAAAGCTCTCATTTGAATATTTGCTACTACCACCAAGGGTTAGGGTTAGGGTTAGGGTTAGGGTTAACATGAACATGTGAATGATTTAGCCAGACGGAAAACACTCATGCAGTGTCTCTTGGACCAGTACGGCCGTGCTCGCAACAAGAAAAAACAAAGATGTTTCAAATATATCAACTCTTCTTGTTCCTTCCCTTCAAAACATTGCTGCTCATCTTTGCGTGTCTTTTTGGAAAGTAGCGATTGACCGCGAATTGACCGGCTCCTCTGCTTGTTTTCCAGGAGGACTCTGCAGCTCGCCAGGCAGCTAAAGGACCGAGCGGTGGAGGCCCAGGCCTGCTACAGCCTGGGCAACACCTACACCCTCCTCCAGGACTACGAGAGAGCCATCGACTACCACCTCAAACACCTGATCATCGCCCAGGACCTCAACGACCGGTACGAACAATGAGGTTTTTGTTACTAGAAGCATGTTTAAAGCCTTATAGCGGTATTTACCGGTGACTCACTCTGTCTGCGTTCGCTGCAGGATTGGGGAGGGCCGTGCGTGTTGGAGTCTGGGAAATGCTCACACCGCGCTGGGGAACCATGACCAGGCCATGCACTTTGCTGAGAAACACCTGGAGATCTCCAAAGAGGTGCGAACGGGTCCATAAGCTGGTCTGCGGTAGAAGCTCCATTAGTCGGGCGCCTAGTTCATACATGCATGGCGACGGTCAGTCATTTAAAAGCCTCGGCCTGCTGCGGCGTGTTGTTTCTTTTGCCAGACCGGAGACCGGAGCGGGGAGCTGACGGCTCGTATGAACGTCTCTGATCTCCAGATGGTTCTGGGTCTGAGCTACAGCACCAACAACTCCACCCTGTCGGAGAACAAGGAGATCGACTACAACCTGCACGGTACACGCAAAGGAACCGGTTGGATGAGCAGACTGAAAATTCTGAATTTCAATTGTTCCCACACAAGTTTTTGGTGTTAAAGGCATTTTTATTTATTATGATAATCGCACATACTCACTAAGATTAATGAATGTTACACTACGATGTGTCTGTTTTATTTGATGTCCCAACACCAAAAGAGATCAAATGTATTCTGATGTGGACTATTAGATATTATCCTGCTTTTGATTCCACGGTGTTTCGGGCGGTAAGGGGTCATTTTGTGGCTATTCTGTGTTTCAGGTGCGAGGCCCAGGATGAGCAGGAGACACAGCATGGAGAACCTCGAGCTGATGAAGCTAACTCCCGAAACCAAGATGAACGTAAGAACTGCGCTCCCCCCGCGTATGGACAGTTTAGCCGCACTTTTCTCTCACCTGCGCCGTTTTTTAAATCTTTGAACATCGGCCCCTGTGTGTCCCCCGCCCTCAGGGTCAGAAGTGGACCAGTGACATCCTGACCAAGCAGTCCAAGCCCAGCCTGGCCAAGAGCTCCTCCAAGCTCTTCTTCGTCAACCACCTGCGGGGGAAGAAGCACAAGGCCGGAGGCTCCAGCAAGGTGCTCCAGGACGCCAGCAACATCCTGGACGCCAGCCACAACCCGGCGCCGGGTCCGCAGAAGGTACGCCGGCTAAGGAAAATGGTCTATTCAGCCTCTGTTTCCATCAAATTTTGATTTGTATTGATTTTCTTTTCTTTCCTCCTCCTCCTCAGCGGGTCAGCCTGGACGCTCTCGGGGACGAGGGCTTCTTCGACCTGCTCAGCCGCTTCCAGAGCAACCGCATGGACGACCAGCGCTGCTCGGTCCAGGAGAAGGGCAGCCGGCTGTCCCTGAACACGGCACCGGCAAGCCCCCACAGGGGCATCAGGAAATGTGAGCACAGCACATCCATGGAAATGAAAGCTTTTTTTGTTTTGTTTTGATTTGTTTAATCGAACCTTACCCAATTTTTACCTGCAGCCGCGTCGGAGTCGGCCAACGTCGCCGCCGCTCAGGGCCGGCATCAGGAGGAGTCCGGGGGGGCGGGGGGCAACTTGCTGGGCCTCCGCCTGCAACAGCGCAGCCAGGCGGTGCTCACCCACCTGATGGCCAACGCCGACAACGCAGAACCAGACGACCACTTCTTCGACATGCTGGTCAAGTGCCAGGTGGGGCAGGGCGTTTCTTCTGACCTTTTGCAGCAGAAAGAGGACTGGACTATGAGGGTTTACGTTAGGACAATTCATCAAACAAAAGTGTACAAAAGTATATCGTGTTGAGGTTTGCTCCACTTGGCGGTTAAATACGCTTAGATATTTGTATGGCGTATATAAGTGAGACTACTACTACTGTAGTTTTGTGGTGGGATCAAAGGCTAGATAATGCATTTTTAATTGTTGTATATTTTTAAAGGACCACACGGGTGTCGGATTTAGTTTTAGCCCACTTACTAGTAGGTAGGCACAGTTAACATTACGCCTTGACCATTTTCTTGATGATGGCTCACTTTTTTTATTGTATATATTTTTCTATATTTTGCATTTATTTTTAAAATTTGAAAATATGATTATAGTTATTTTTATAAATATTGTATATATGTTTTTATTTTATTTTTTTGTTTACTTGCTACTTACTTATTGCCTTATTTTGTATTTGTTAATTCCATGGTAAAGGCATGGTGCTTTAACATTGATTAATTAACTAAATTAAAAGTAACTTTGACAAAAATGTAACCTAGCAAAATGGACAGTAGTAATGTAAAATGTGTGTCTTGACTCCTAAATGGGGT
>OMKR01053656.1:0-11334 GCA_900302355.1 Cyttopsis rosea
CCTGAATAAATCATTTCCAGCCAAGGCCTAGGGTGCCCTGCCCAGAAAAAAACTTGCTCCCACACTAAAATTCCTCCTTTATCCCCGATGGGTCTTCCACCGTGCCGATCCCAAGGCTGTGGAGTAGCGCTGGAGTGGCGCTGCGGAGCTGAGTGTGAATATTTACCGCTCTGAAATAGACCCACTTAGAATATTTACCGGACCCAAGCGGCACACTCCATTTCTTGCGGGAGCCAATTTGAGTGGCGTCCTGCACGTCCACGTCATGTAATTAGGTGTCAGACCCCGGCAACTCGGGTTGCCACGTTCTGTAGCGAGCTGCTTCATTTGCCTCCTCCCCCCGCGATACAACTTAATATTTCTCCTCCTACCCCTTCCATCTATCCCCCCTAGACTCAGTCTAGACCTTATGTGTCTTTACGTTAATTACAGCCCGTGCCGCAGTGAACATGCGTTGCCAGGAAGCTGCAGGAGGCTGATGGGTTCTCACAGTTTGCTTCTAACGATAATTATGTTTGTGTGCAGATGGATTGTTTTTGCGCATGTTTGAGTTTTTTCCTGTATTTAACCAGTGTCTTGTGTCCGGGCTTTTTTTTTTGACTGGGGTGGTCCAATCCACGAGTTCATCCGCAATTTGATGACAATTGTAAAACAGTGGGAAAATGTGGAATATTTCATCTAACAGTGGTAAGTACACTTAATGCATTTAATAGATGATTACCATTCATATACCACACTGGTTCTACTCATTAAATATATAAATATATATATAAATATACAGTATAGACATTGTATCTGCTGAGTGCAAATCTTACAACAACAGTGAAATTCATTGGTGAGGGTGTGTTTGAATATGTAGTGCTAAAATATAGACCAAATAATGTACAAATAAACAAAGAACAGGCAAACAAACACATTAAAATACTAATTTAAACAAATGTTCTATTTGTTTAAATTTAAATGCAATTCCTTCACCGAGGACCCCATTTCCGAAACTTGGAACGAGACTAACTAAGATTACAGTATTGTGTCTGGCATTCCTCCGTTTTAGAAAAGATGTAATAAATGTATAATGTTATACATTTATAATGTTATAAATGTATAATGTTACATTTATGATACAATACATTTATAATGTTATAATTATGACCAAATGATCAATATTACCAAATTCTACTTCTTTATTTAATTGAATATTGAAGATTTTTCCAAATATCATCATCACTGATGACAACCAAACAAAAGCAACAAGCTATATGTAGATACTGCACCATCATTATGAATGCCAACAGGGACTGCGGGAAACTTTTTAGCTACTGTCTTAAACAGTGCACTCTTATTTTACTTTATTTTTGCGGAGTAGCGAGAACAACAAGCTGGTGGTGGCTCAATTACGGCTAAATTTGCATTTAGCGTAATGATTTACTGCCAAGCTTGTCGGCTCTAATTCAAACCAAAGTCCAGTTTACTTATCGAACACAAACCGGCCTGGCACTCAGCCAATCACGGCTAAGGATTTGGGGTGGCATTCTGACATTTTACCAGTGTTGGGGAAGCTACTTTGAAAGCAGAGCTTTGCGAGCTTCCAAGTACTTGACACTGGAAGAAGTTGAACTGCAGCAAAGCTGCCCTTAGGGAGGAATCTAGTTTGGTGAACTGAAGCTACTTAGAACAAGTAGTTCAAACTACTGTGTAAAAAAAAGATTAAATTACAATGTACATGTGATTTATTATAACAAAATATAATACAAAAAGTCACATGCCAGCAAAACTGCCACTCATTTGAGTTTATTGCACAAAGTGCCCACTTGTTCACAGGTCATAGACAAACCAAAAAAAAATAAAATTCCCCACTATTCATGGGAAAGTGCAGGAATGTCAGCTTTGGTTTTCCATACAATGTCCGTCGGTCAGACACCTGCCTTCCAGAAACTAGTCCAGGTGGGGGTGTCGCACCAAGCAGCATGACTCAGTCAGCCAGGTCACTTCTAAAATAACATGCAACAACTTCTCTCAACATTTGTTAATAAATAGCAATAATCAAATGCATTGCCTGGGCATGACTTCACAGCGGTCAGGATGAAAGAAAAAGGGGGCGTGGCTGGTAAAAGGGGGTTCAATTACAGTTAGAGAAGCAATGGTAAAATAAAAATAAAAAATCATTCCTTTCCTTTTATGGCCCAAAATTGTTTGTAGATTCAGTAGTTAACTACACGAAAATGGCGAAAAAGTAATTTAACTACTTGAATCACTACTACCAGCAAGCTACTGCAAAATGTAGTTAAACTACGAGTTTAATTACATGTGGTTCACTACTCCCCAATACTGTGCGTGTGTTTGGGTGTGTGTCGAATACGTTATTGACATTTCTGAATGTGCAGTGTAGGTTCACAGGGTGTGTCAGGTGTGTGTGTGTGTGTTATCTGCAGAGAAACAATAGACGGGCACAAGTTTTATTTCATCCTTCGGAGGAACACGAGAAGGGATCGACTGTTGGGAGTTTTCAAACGCCCAAACAGGCCTCTGCTTTATCCCTTACTTTGCTATTTCGGGAAATTTCCTCATGCATTGCGGCGTCGCAAACGTATGCAGCAACTGGGCGGACGTGTGTAACAAAAGCCCCGGTGAAATCCTCAACATCACCTTGGTTACGTGCCCGGAGTTTTGAGGAGCCGCTACTATGACCACTGAGCACTGCCTATTATGGCCCTTTTCACATCTCCGTTCCAGCTAAGCATGTAGACTCCAAAAAAGAGGCGTTTGATACCATAAGAGGCCTTAAAGCTCACTAAACAGATGTGTTGAGAAATGACTACTCTTAAGCTGGAGAAAGACTTGTGAATTTAGTGACAAAACGGGGGAAAACTTCTGATGTTTCGATGCAGACGTATTTTTTTAAGGCTAGAGACCTCGTGTTCAACTGGCAAAAAAATACTGGATTTCCAATTGTGGGTTCTGATGTGTGGGGTTCACCTTGTATATCAATTGGAGATACGTGTACAACATATACAGTACACACTAGAGCCTTTCCTTTTTATTTTTTATTTGTTCATTACTCTATTTTTCCCTGGAAGCAACCTACCTCCACCACATCACACCCCGTGAATTGCCACATGTCTACATGTCATGTCCTTGATGATTGATTTACAGTATATGCCTCAAACTAGCAATCATGCCCAATAATGAGCCACACCACAGGCATAAATAACCTGCACGTTCCAGCTGACTCACTAGTTGCTGGGAGTCTAATCTGATTGCATCCAATTGTGTGTTAAACTGTGCGTAGTAAAGCTCTGTTGAAGTTGTAAAACCGTCTGCCATGTTCAGCGCATGGCACTGAAGGGAAATATGCAAATGGGAAAACAAACTTCATTCAAATCCATCAGCCAAATTCATTTAAACAAATAGTTGCTTGGTAGGCAATGCCGGCAGCTGCAAACTCAATCTAGGGATGGATTACATTTTAAAAATCGACGCGTCGCTTTCAAAAATCTCCATGGAAACTGGAAAAGTGTCTTTGCGGGCTGATTCCATTGAACAACCTTATAACAATCTCTGTAAATATAATATGAGCCATCTATAAGGTCATGTCTATAAGCTGTATGATAATGTCATTAAAATGTGTCAAACCAAAAGCACAATGTAAGCAAAAGCCTGTCATAAGCAAGAAAGATTAGAAATGTAAGCACTAATTCCAAATATAATTACAGATATCATTATAAAAATATAAAAGTCTTAATCGAGCAATAGATCAGCAATGTGGCTTTTGATTGAGAATAGTGGAACATATTGTTGATTGTTGCATTCCATTGTTTAAATGAATATAAAGGTCGTCCTGTTCCAATTTGTGTATTCTCAATGTTAAGGAGGGCAGCTCTCAACTGGAGAATTAAAATAGTGTCAACAGATATGTATGTGAGCAACCTGATCCACAAAGAGAGTGAATACGCGTAGAAAACACACTGTTATGACATAAAAGTACACACTTAAGACACAAAGTACTTCCTGACCTGTCTCCCAAACCAGTATACTAGGAAAGTCAGCCATGCTATTCTACAGCTGCAGGTTCTAGTAAAGTAATCAAAAATGTTTTTATTTGTAGGCCATGGAAACACAACACCAACTACACACACACACACACACACACACACGTACACTTATACCCAAACAAGCCTCAACCTCTCCTTTGAACGGTATCCAACTGAAGCAGAGGCCCAATTGTATGTGACTGGCAACCTTTCTTTCCCTTTCCTTCACACACACACACACACACACACACACACACACACACACTCACACACACACACACACAGGTTGGAGCACAGAGCTAGCTTTGTTAATGTGAATGTCAACTGTTACTCAAAGAGAGAGAGTTTGGGCCTGTTTTACATAGGAACCCAAAAACATACACAGGCACATTCTGTCTTTCGACACACACACACACACACACACACACACACACACACACACACGCACACATGCAGGTGCACATTTATGCATAACCATTAACATAAACATACATGCGCACACAAACATTTTGAGGCAGAATGGGCATCTGTATTAGTTTAGTCAGGGGAAAAGTTTGACAAAATAAACATTGAATCATGAGCAGCTGTGTTGATTCTCTATATTTTGGGAATGGGCAACAATTTCCACATCAACTTTTCCATTTGACAATATCAAAGGTCTGTGGAATCACAAACTGACCTTTTATGGCAAATAAAAGGTCAGTTTAGCTTTCTCCTCTTTCTTTGTATCAGTTCTTCCTCCTTTTGCACCTAAGCACCATTTGCAAATGAGGCTCTTTCTCTCAATGTGTTTTCCGAGGATTTAAATCAAGGTTATGAATGAATGAATGATTGAATGAATGGATGAATTAATTAATAATTGAATGAATGAATGAATGAATGAATGAACCACAGAGGGAGAAATGCCAACAGACACACATTGTGACTTACTGCTTTCTGTTGGGAAGTAAGAAGCACAGGGTTGAGAAACTGCTCCCCTTTCTCCGTGTCGCTGGAAACGTCCTCCTCCGACTCTTCCCAGGATGAGGAGAAACCGGCCGAGGAGGTGGAGGAGGAGGACAGCTTCCTGAGGGGGCGAGGGGACGACTTTGTCCCATGTACCGGGCTGCTGCAGGAAACTCCCTGGTCGGCGTTGGGGCCCTCGGAGCCCTCGGAGCCCGGAGGTGAGCCGTCTAAACCGTGGTCGGTCACCACGACCGAGGGGATGGCGGGAGGGCTGGAGGACGAGTGGTTGGAGGTGTGGTCCGAGATCTCCGGCAGGCCAGGGGAGCTCTTGCTGTTTTGCTCCCAGGATGCATCAGTGTCTTCCGGGTTAACCTCAGACCTTCCCCCCTTCTCTGTTAGAGACATCCTATGAGGACTCTCCATCCTCCCTTCCTTTTCTTCTCGACCCTCCCGGTCCTCCTCTCCTCTCTCCTCGTTCCGACCCCACTCTTTCTCCCCCGTCTCTTCCCTCTGACTCCCTCGCTCTCTTTCCCATCTATCTGGTTCTATTGTCTGCCGTGACCTCTGGAGCCCAAGTTGTCCTTCTGAACAGGAAGCCAGGGCTGTTCCTGTTTCTGATCGGTGACGACCGACCCCCGGCTTGTCCTCTGCATTGCTGTCCTTCTCGCCCTCTGTACTTTCCATCTCTCTCCTAATTCCTTCTCCCCTTTCTTCTTCTCCTCTTACTTTGTCCTCCTTATCTCGCCCGTTTTGGATAAGAGAAAAGTCTTTACTTTCATGCGGGCGAGGCTCCGGGCTGATCGGCTGGCAGGGGCTGGAGGAACTTGAGCCGGTCTCTCGGCGCGGAGACCGCGGGCTGCGCTGGAGCTCCGTGTTGAGCACCTGGGCACGAATCCCTGAAATGTGGGCTTCGAACATCCCCACCTTCCCCCTGACCTGAGAGAGGGACAGGGTGAGTGAGAGGGGGGAGCCGGATTGCATCAAGTAAGGATGCAAAAGTACGACGGAAAAGAGAGGTAGACTTTCAAATCAAATCCACCTACTGAATGTCTTACGTTGTTGTGTTTTCCTATTTTACCTTACTTTAAATAACTGAACCTTACTATACATTACCTTATCTTAAACGACCTTACCTCTCTTACCTTTCTCCCTTACGTTGCCCTACCTTACTGTACTATACCCTAACACACCTTACCATACTTAATTTGAACACTACCCTACCCTACCTTACCCTTCCTTACCCTACCTTACCTTACCCTACCTTCTCCAACCTTACTCTACCGAACAGGGACATTACAAGAACACAAACACAGGGTTACCTCGACATTCTGCAGCTCCCTGTGTATTTGCAGCAGCTGTGCTTGGCGTCTCCTCTCCCCTCTCCCCGTCTCTCCTGCCCTGTCATCTTCCCCGTCGTCTCCCTCTCCTCTCTCCTCCCCCCCGGGGGAACTCAGCCGGCGAATGCGCTGGCCCACATTGACGCCCAAAAGCTCTGGGTTTCGGGGGGAGGGAGAGCGGGCACGTGGGGAGGCCCCGAGGGAAAGCGAGGGTGGGGGGGATGATGGGAACAAGAAGGTCCGACCCATGGTTCCAGATCCGGGGCTGGTCTGGATGGGGGAATGCAAGCAGTGGGTCAGCCAAACTTCCAACGCTTTGCTCTTCCTACCTTGTGTGTAACTGTAAAGAAAATACCCTGGGGCTTGTTGGGCTATATAGCCCTCCGCTGAGGGCTCCTCCACCCAGGAACTGGCAGTAGGTGCTCCTATCTGGGACTGGCAGCACAGGCCGGC
Organism: Cyttopsis rosea; assembly: GCA_900302355.1. Classification (NCBI taxonomy): domain Eukaryota; kingdom Metazoa; phylum Chordata; class Actinopteri; order Zeiformes; family Parazenidae; genus Cyttopsis; species Cyttopsis rosea. The sequence goes on from OMKR01053656.1 coordinate 6,764, forward strand.
CCCCTTGGCTAGTTTTATCTCTAGGAGTAGCACTGGAGGTGGTGGACTGCGTCTGACATCGATTACTGCTGTGGGAAGGAGAGAGAGGAAAGGAAATGGAGGGAAAGTGTATACGAAAGGGAAAAGAAAAGGGACAACAGTAGAAAAGAGACATAAAAAAAGGAAAGGGGAAAAAAGAGGGGTAGTTGATTTTTGGGGACAATAAAATGTCTAATTCACTGACGAGATTGAATTTGCTGAGTTTTACAACCACTTAAGGTTTAGTTTCTTTAAAATTTGAAGGGAAAACTTTTGTTTGTTAATGTATCAGTAAACTAAAATAGATTCTATCTTTTAATAGAACATTCATATTCTTAAATGAAAATCAGGCTATCAAACTTTATACATTTAATTTATTAGGCTTCATTCATGACTCTGATTTAAGGAGAACCACAGAACTGAAGGCCAAAAATGTTGAATGCATTACTTAATGGTGACCTGCTAAGTATAAACTTCTTAAAGTCATCAGAGTGCAAAGAGGTTTTCTTTACCTGTTCATGACTCCCAGGATGTTGAACTTCAAGGCAGAGGCTGCCATACCCACGGCCAGGCCAGGGGCTCAGAGGGCTGGGTACTCATTAGACAAACTCCAGCGGCATGAATGAGAATGACTCCCGAAACTGGCTGTTCATTCACTGCTCAGTGTCCCCTGCCACTGGGGGAAAAAAAGTCAGTGGAAGTGACCTTTAACCATGTGATTGACCCAAAACATTAAACAGAGGCAGATTTTAATTTTAAACAGACACACTTGGAATTGATGCACTATATTTGCCAAAACTGCAAGTACAGTGTGACCATTCCCTTCATGATAACATTGGGGAGGTACCAAATCCAACAAAGGGGACTTGGCCAAATAGTGGGATAATGATATTACTGAAACATAGTTTCAGTTGCTATGCTGGCTTTTTGTTGTGCAAAACAACACCAATTTCTGATTTTAGGTAGGTAAAATAGGTAGAAGGGAAGCAGAAGAGAGAAAGAGAAAGAAAAGCAGAATAAAAGAGCAGAAAACATAAAGAGATCGAAGGAAACTGAAATAAACTGATGACTGGTTTAAGTGTATGGATGGATTGGTTGAGTGGTCAAACTTTTCATTCCCAAAGGCATTGATTTCTCACGTGTAGGCGGTTGTTTGTTGTTGTGTGTCAGATTGTACACAAAATTCTAAACAATTTGTACATTTCTTAAAAGTGGCTTTCTATTGCATGTAGTATTTAAGCATGAAGGTCCTACAGCAAATTTCAACCGATTACCCTGTTGTGTCACGGGGAGTAGAGCTGGTGGTTGTTTGGTTAAATCTGGGGTAGATCTCGGTCTAAAAATAAATTCCACCCTAAAGTAGCATTCCTTCAGGGGGCAAAGAGGGGACCCTGAGAGGGAGAGTTGCTGAGAGAGAGAGAGAGAGAGAGAGAGAGAGAGAGAGAGAAAGGGAGGAAGAATGACACAGGGAAAGGCAGGAGGAGAGGAAACGGAGGAGAGGGAAGAAGGAGCGACGGACGGAGACACAGAGGGGTAAACAAAGCGAAAGAGAGAGGAAAGAGGGAATGTGGAGGGAGTGGAGGGGAGAAAGGAATTAAGGGAGAGATGAAGACCAAGAAGAGGGGTAGCGCTATTTTCCGTGCGGGCCACTGTCTGGATGAAAGCAGGCGTGCTCATTAACACTGAGATGGAAAAAAAATCGCATTAATTTGGCAATATCTGAAGTGATATATGATCATATTATTATATATGATTATTATTATTATCCCATAATATTTTAGGGTTTAAGTCGTATAAGTCACTGACATTTTTATCACTCGCTTTGCTCATTATTTAGACTAAAGCAGAGAGCACTGGTCCTCTTTCCATGTGGAAACTAACTGTGACCTAGTTTGGTTCCTGAAGAAAGCGGCGATAGAAGAAAAAAAACAACACATTAGCCATGGAATCTGTGCTGCAGAGGGAGGCAGGCAGCATTGGGACACACCCCGAGCAGGACTTCTCTTTAAAAGAAACAGCTCTGGTGCACTAAATAAGAACTCTAGGGATATTATTAAATGTATTTATACACGAGAGAGGTCACTCGGCATGTGCGTACCTTTGCAGCGTTGCTCTGCTTCGCATTCGTTGGGTTGCAATAACAGACCGCGACTGACCAACGACACTCTAATTGAGGGTTAGGTGCCTTGCTCAAAGACACCTTAATAGTAGCTTTTCCAGTGAAAGACTGGCAGTTCCAAACAAGTCTATTGTGAATTATGGCTAAGACTGTTATGACTATGGTAGACACTGGGTGCATCCCGGCATTTCAGTTCAATTGGGTGCACTGACTGCGGGATCATTTATCGCCCATTCTAGATAAGGACGGTAAGGCTGGACGGTGTCCAAGGTTAGTACAGGCACCAGGCTACGGCGCTGCCCAGTAGGCCACCTGGAGGACTATCATTTAAAAAAACATGTCACTTATTTATTTGTTTTGTTCTTTTGCAGCAAGACAAGGCTCGTGGAAAAGACAGAACAGCCTTCGAGGGGGACCAGTGTGTACAGGAATACAGGATACCTGCGTACCCTCATCTCGAGCGGCATATACCGCTTCTCTCACCCACCCTTCTGCCGACTCCGGGGCGTCATTGTTGCCGACTGACTCCGGCGGAAAAGAAGCGCCGTGATTCGTCTCACGCTGCCCAATAATCTCTTTAGAAGCCTAATACGCCACACCAGGCTGGAATACCGGACACGGCGAATGGGATAAATGGGTTCTCCGGCATTCCCCGCACATGACGGGGCTCCCTAACACAATTATACATAACACAATTATATAGAGAGGATTGCTGTATTCCTCACTACAACCCATTTTGAGGCACTGACCCCACAATTCAAGTCAAACTAAACTTCGGATCTCCTTCTTTGGTGACGTTAGATTCACATTAGATAGCCAAGGCAGAGGCAGAGTGGAATCTCATATAAATCACACATCTCTGTGGTTGGTTTACTAACTTTTTAGACGCAAGTTAATTCGCCGACTGGCTTTTGGGCTTTCAGAGGAGACAAGACGCAGCTCTGTAGGAGAAAGACACCGCATATCACAGGCAAAGCTGCATATACTGATGAGTAAGATGAGTTAATTTAGCTTTATTTATAATATAATGCCGTATAATACCACTCTATTACTATCAGTGCACCGCCGCTTTTATGAGGATCATTTGTGTTTTCTGGTTCAGCCGTATGAAGGGCAAGCCCAACATAGAAGAGAGTCACACGCAATTATAGAAGCAAAAACACACTTTTCGGCGGAGTCATATTATTAGACCTACTCGCCGTCGGCGGAGTTAGGCGTCGCAGAAGCATCGAGATCGGTCTATCGGTGCGATTGCATGGTAATGACCAGAGTCACCGTGAAAATGGAAACAACCTAATTTACTGTACATTTCGGTGTTTGCTATTTCATGTCATCGGAGCCGAAGTAGCCCGACCGCGGTGAGTCTATGATATATAATAAAATATCGATCTAACATTTTTTTTTTAAACATATTTACACAGATCAAAACCCAGCCAAAGCAATGAATTGCGATCGCTCATCAGTGATTCATTAGGTCCACGGCCTTGTAAATGACTATGACACCGATTACACTGTGTTATTGTAAATTATAATGGGGAATAAACAGGAGCATCACCTGCAGAGAAACAGAAGGTACAAGGATCACAGCCTCTGTAATATCAGGGTGGAAGTACTTTGACTCTGTATACCTTCAGTACACATAAGAACAAGTACTTATATACTCATAGTACTTTTATAACGTTACTAAAGTAGTTACTTTCAGCTTTGACTGGAGTGGGTCTTGTGTCAGGGGAGTTAGTACCTTTGCTGAACAGAGGCACTGTGTAGTGTAGTGTAGTGTAGTGTAGTGTAGTGTAGTGTAGTGTAGTGTAGTGTAGTGTAGTGTAGGTTACACTAAAGCATCCGGCGGTGGGGCACATGCACCGCTGTCAGAATAACGTGGATACCACCGAGCAAAGGGCATTTCAACCCCAATTCGAACGGTTAACGAGGCTTTGCAAACCAAGGCTCCGCACGCTACTCACCTCGCTGCGGGCATCGTCGCACCGGCCCGCCAGGCCTCGCTGCTGGTGACGGACGATCGAACGGACTCTGAGGCGCTGATAAGTCAACATCTGGAGGGGAGACGGCTGCGTGTACGCGCACGCGCACACGCACGCGCACAGCGTCGGGGCCGCGCTCCCAGTGTGTGGATCCAAGAGATAAATAAATAAGTGTGTGTGTGTGTGTGTGTGTGTGTCTCTTTGCTTTTCTTGTTGAATCCAGAAGTTAGTTGGTCGCGGCGGCGGCTCCTCGGTTCCTGCTCTTCACGGAGAGAAGGAGGGGTTTTGCTATAAGTCCTTCACTTTGGGAATAGTTCTTCCTCCTCTGTCTCTCTGTCTCTCTGTCTCTCTGTCTCTCTCTCTCTCTCTTCTCTCTCTCTCTCTCTCTCTCTCTCTCTCTCTCTCTCTCTGTCTGGTCGCCGCGCGTCGCGTCGCTCTTCGTGCTGATAATC